>CAJUYH010007034.1:0-18528 GCA_910591685.1 Galerucella tenella
AATTTTCTCTTGCATGAATCCACCTTTAGTTACGTTACTATGCCCTTAAACAATAATCGTTGATTTGATTTGTAGTTCTATTTGTCTGTGTTTATTTGCTATTGTAGATTGAAGAAGATACAAGTAGGTAAACAAGTAATTGTTGAAAATGTATAGCAGCAACGTTTAAAAACAAGTAGGTAGTTCATGATTCTCTGGAAGATTTGAACATAACATGGGTGATACTAAAAGGAAGAGGCTGAATCTATCAGAATCTATCAGGTTCGCCGCACGGCGATCTGCAGTTTCCATACTAAATTTATATCCGCAATAGCAGTTCCTGAGCGGTCGGGGCAGTCGCTCTGCGGTCGAGTTTCGCCGAGCGGGCGATTGCTTAGAGCTGCCGGGCCCACAATACACTGACCGCTACAAGCGGTTGCTGCGATTATTTCTTCAGGTGCAATGCTTTTCCTCATTTTGAAATCTATCAGTTGTATTTTATGGCTTAAAATACTAACTAAGAGCGGACGTACACGGACCACATATTTGCAGTCGAGCCAACCCCAAAAATGTGGTCACGTCAACTGCACCTTGCGGTTGAACATTTTTGTGGTCAACTTGCGGTCATATGAACCGCACGTGTAGTTGAAACGTCTGCAACCACATCACAGGGTGTTGATATATATCCTATATTTTGTGGTATCACCTGCCAGAGTCCATATGGATTTCGAAGAAGAAGCATTACTACTTCTTATGTTGAGAAGGAGAAGAAGAAGACGTAGGAAGGCACGATCGCTTTGGATACATCCACTTTTGGTTGCGCGAAGACGGGAAGGAAACCTTTATAATTTATTTGGCAAACTCCGGCAGGATGACAAAGAATTTTATAATTACCTTAGAATGTCAATCTGTTCATCTGATGAATTACTCAGAATTTTAAAACCAAAAATTGAACGTTGTGACACCAATATGAAAAAAAGTATTCCAGCTGAAGAGAGACTTGCAATTACTTTAAGGTTTTCAATTCTGTTGCTGTAGGATTCGCATTTGGAATCCCATATACATCGATATTTTTGGATTTCACTGATAAATTTATCCGTATCAAAAATATTCTCCATTGTAAACAACTTGCATTCATGCACTCATTTAGGTACAAATGACTTCGAACGCGACGCGGTTCATACGACCACAAGAATGTGGTTCGTGTACGGCGGATGCAGAAGCGACCACTCGGCGGAGATCGACTGCAAGTAGACTGCAGATGCCCGTTTTGACTGCAGTAAACGCCCGTGTACGTATGGTACAGTGTTTCTTATGGGTAGCTTGAGTTCGCCGAAACGCGACGGCAATTCTGTGGTCGGGTCGACCGCAAAATGTGGCTCGTGTACGGAGGCTCTAATTCATCAAATGAAACCACGGACATTCTAAAGTAGTTGAAACACTTTTAGTGTCTTCTCTCAGCTGGGGATACAAAGTATGAGATATTCCATGCTGTTCTCTTGTAGTATTAAACGCACCCACATACTACGGTGTCTTCCACGTCTACGCTTGAATGGGTGTATGGTGAGTGGGTCTATAATGCCCACCTCTGCGGCTCGCAAGAGTATATTGTGGCTTGCGTAATAGTAGTACAGGAAGTGATTCTTCATCGAAATCCATCTTGTAAATGAACTCGCATATTAGTATTATTTTGCGGTCGAACAACTGCTCCAAGCAGTCGTAGTCGACTGCATTATGCAGTCGTGTACGACTTCAACATGCGGTCTGTCTATGGCCAGCCCTAGTCAAAGGGAAAGGATCCATTGAAATGTACCTTCAGCAAGTCAAATCTCAAGTAACAGTTCAAAGTGCTGTACATATTTATACATATTTTTCAAAAAACAGTGAGGTAGGATAAATAATGCCGATGTAAGACTGACTTTTCTATCTACAAACGAACAACAGGCGTCAGTTTAAAGTTATTTTTAACAAAAATAGATCATAGTCAAATGCAGTCTTATCCTGCGGGTCATACGATTCAACGAAGACATACTCACAGTTTTTGTTTTCTTTTATTGCGTTTAATAATTACTTCCAAATAAAATCCGTAAGATGAATAAGACACAGACTTATACAATTTTGACGAGAGAAGATTAATGTATTTAGTTTTCAGCGATTCCAAAAAGTCTTTCACCAGTTTTTATTTAAATATCAGTTATGTCACTTTGACAATTCAAAGTGACAATATGAACAATAAGAAGCAATTTTCCGGAATTTTGCATCCTCAAGCAAAAAAAACTTGAGAGGTGCCAAGGGACACCCGGATGGAACGAAGTTCCTTTCGATTAATCAATGAAGGAATTGTACATATACATACACACATCGAAACATTTATATATATATATACTTTGTCTGTCTATTCTTTCATACACGTCCTAGATGCGCGGGACTTTGTAAACACAACAGAGTGTATATACTTCGTAAACACAACAGCGTATAGGCTAGAACACGCACGGCTTGCTAAATACATACGTTCTGAAATTGTAATTTTAAAATATGATTTGTTTTTGAATTTATTAAAATTATGACAGGATTCATTATTATTATTATTATTTTTAATTATTTATTATTTACAAAAAACCTGTATACACTCAACAAAAATAATCGTAGCGACACCACACTGTTCAATGCGAAATAGAAATGAAAATATCTGGCTTGCTTTCTATAAGAGAGAAAGATACAGACAGAGAAACATGCGACGCCGCACAGCTTACAATAGCTTCCTATATCAAAATGTGTCGTGACAAAACTTTTCGTAAGAATTTTATCCGTCTAGCCTCCTTTCACAACACGCGATTAGGAACTTCGTTCCAAAAATGGTACTTATTCTGAAAGATTATTTCGAGAATGAATGAAAAAGTGGAAATTCGTCAACCAGTGTGCAGGAAACATCAACCATCATTATTTTCTCCGGGTATATTTTGTAATCTCCCATTATGGTAACCTCTGTGTCTTCTGATTTGACACATATGGTTAGTGACTTTTGAACCCGCACGATAAGAGCGCTTTTGACTATAGGTATTTGTCTGAATTTATCAGTTAATCAATCAACTAACGATTCTATTCATTCAAATTGTTTCTTCTACTTGTATATTATAGTGTTTACAATTTGCATAACGAGGAAGTATTTCTCACTTTATGACACACCCGCCTGTGAACGTCTCGAACAAGTATATCCTCGAACCCATAACTGTATATTTTCATTGGTTAGATTGAGATCGACCTTGAGCAAAAAATACTGAACGATCCTTGTATATTATGGTGCGCTATCAGTATACAAATGATTGACGACCGTTACGTTAATAGATTTTTTTCTGTTAGTAAAATACGTGGTATCGTTCAAGGCCGTATGGGAATTTATTATCGACTTATTGGCATTTACGCGGATCAGGAAACATAACTTTTAATACGAAGAGAGGGAATAGAAAATGAGGGGAAGTGGAGAATGAGTAGGCGGGTATGACGATTTTATTAATATTAGCTATTGTTGTATCAGGTGTGTGAAGTATGAAATAAAACTATATTCGTAGTTAGATAATTTGAAGATTGCAGCAAAACAATATTCTTAAGAAAATAAAAACTATTGATCAGAGTTCATCTGAAAGAATTACAACTATAATTGGGTCTCAGAGTCGGTTTTGGCTTTTGTGAGATGTGTTAATGTCTATATAGAAAGGACAAGGAGTAATAAATCATTCATTTAAGTAGATTTCATAGACGTACCAAAATATATTTTAAGAGGGTATACCGTAAGGTACATTTTGTATTGAACGAATGAGTTGCAGCTATGCTAAAGAATATACGATTTAGGTCAGAGGTAACGGGATGTACTAATTTTAATAAAAAAAAGTGATAGAGGTACATAAATTTTAGTAAGTTTGATAAAGAAAGGCAACACAGTTTATTCATAATAGAAAACAAACCAATCTGTAACAATAATTATTTTATATATTTTTGTTCTTTTTGTAAGAAGATTAATTCAAACTTTGAATATTGTCACAAATAAATTACAATGAAATATATTTAAAAAAAATTAATTAAAGTCAAGATAGCAAGATATCGTTACAACAAGAATAAATACAAAACCTACACTGAAGAAGAAATGGCTTCTTCTCATTGTATACCTATCAATTCTTCGACTTCCCCCTTATCATTGTGAACTTAATCCCATAGAATTAATAAGGGCTCAGGTAAAGGGGGAAGTTGGAAAAAAAATACTACTTTTAAAATAAACGATGTTGTGAAATTGTTTGAGAGTGCTGTAAGTCATGTTAGTAAGGAAAATTGGACAAACTGTATCGAGCATGTTATCAAAGTAGAGGCAAATATGTGGAAAATTGACAATATTTGTGATGATTTAATCGACCCTATTATTATTAATGTCAACAACGATTCTTCCTCTTCCGAGTCGGATATAGAATAAAATGTAAGTAATAAATGTATTCCAATAATCATTTCTTTTCATTTTTTATTATATTATAATTTAAAACGTATTTTTTTCCCAAAATACACACCACTGCATTGCGTTATTGCTTATCTGCTAATCCTTTAACAATGAAGAAACCCTAAACTTTGCTACAACTGAAACAAATACGGGGTCGATCTACCTGGTTTTTAGATTTACGGAAGAAATGTAATTTAAAGTAAGAGATTTATCAAAAATTTCATGGTGCTCCCTGTAAAGGTTTTGCATACTTAGTTAGGGTTTATTACTCCTCGTACTTTTTGTAACATTTATCATTTAAAAAGTATAGATGCACAAAAATTGCACAAAATAACATGAAGGGTTTCATCGACAGCAAATGATAATTAACAAAAAGTTGTGCTATCTTCAGTTTAAGGTAGCACGTGATTTATGCACAAAAATTGGACATGATTTGCTCGAAATAACATCTTATTTTTTTATTTTTTTTTTATTTTTTTTAAATACGTAGGGTTTCAAGTAGCTAAGTTTTTCAAACAAGCCCTATGAAACTTTTTCACATTTCACTTTATTTCTAAATATTGCCAATGATTGAAATATTTTTGTAAACTTTCATATGGCATTTTGAAAAAGGTTGAAATAATATTCATAAAGTTTGTAATAATTCCTAACGACTACAAAGTTATGCTTCATTCAGGGAAAAATAATTAACTATTTAAGCTTCCTATTCAATCAATTTTCTAATGTTTTTTAATTTTTCGGTTGTTTCAAAATACGACTGCTTCAAATTGAGTAATGAGTTTTGAACTATAATTAGATACACATTTTTGTTCTGGATCAGCTCAAAAGTAATTTTATTTATTATAGACAGAGACTTAAACATGAACATAAAAAGTTTGCCAATAACGTTTAGCTAGAAAAGCTGAATTTGAAGTTATTTCAAAAAAAAACGACATTCAATTTGGAAAATAGTTCTAGGCAGACTCTAATTCATACTTGTAACAAAACTTGTAACTGGGCAAAAAATGTTTCTGTTTCTTAAATTTGCAAGGATACTCTACCCATTTATTCATATTTAGGTAAACAAACTGTAATATAAAAAAAATCACGAAACAGTGACTCACTCCCTTCTTTTTTCAATTTACAGATTTCCTTTCGTAGCTGAGCAGATTCCATGAATGTATAACAAGTTCAATCTAATTGGCTTTAGATGGATATAATGCATAAGTTCATTAACCAACCAAAGGAAAATCTACAGTAAACGTACAAATTATTGTCTATTGATTCTTATTGTCTAAGATTCTTCCCTGGATTGATTGGTGACCACTAGAACTTTCTATTTGAACGAGTTGTGAGTTACTTTTGGCAATTTTCGAAAATCTCATGACACTTTTTTAAATGTATATTTGTATGGTTGTAGTTTACCAAGGACTGAAAAATTAAGAAATACACTCTGCTTTAATTTTTAACAAGAAAAGAAACGTATAATTCATTAATTTTTGAATGGCCCCGGTATAAGCTTATGTTTCCTTATGTTAACTTTTGGTTTTTTTTCCGCATGCTAGTAGGAAAAATAGTGCAGGTAACACGTGAGTAAAAGCATCGTTTGGCCGTCTGCAATAGTGTGCGGAAAAGTATTACCACTATTCTATGAATACAGTGCATTAATGCGAAATTTTAGGGAAATTGAAAAAATCATTAGAAAGTGTTTAACTGGAAATAAAGTGCAAAAATAAATTTTCTATAAACAAATATATACACAACGAATTCTAATTTCAGGTGGTGTGCAATCCGAATTAAGAAATGAATTCTTCTCGAGGCTCCTTCATAAAATAAGTGTAATTGAAATTTTAAATAATATAACAGAAAATATTTTTCACTATATCTGACACTTATGTCAAATTTACTGACAGCACAAAAGTTTATACAACAAACGACTAAATCCAAGGCAACTCGATCAATACGTAGCTAAAAAAGAGTGTTAAAATGAGAGTCCCATATAAAAAGCGTTCATTTTTACTCACGCTTTTCAACGTATGTATAATGTATGATTTAACACATTTTTTTGGTTCGTAAATGACTAATTTTAAAGGTAGTTAAAGGTTCTTAATTTGAAAAATTCACCTATGGATATTAATTGACATCAATTCCTCCTGAACTATATTCTAGGTAAATACATTTAATGATGGATAATTGTTGATATCTATTTGGTCGTTACGATCACCTGAATATTTCTTTTTATTTATCTCAAGAGCTTCCAAGATTAAAATTCTTTTAAAGTATGTTGGTTTTACGGAATATTCACAGTTGTCCAGGAATGTTAGGCTTTTCCTATGAGGTAAACAATGTATTATTTTGTACCTAAGGGTCGACAGAAAAAGTTTATATTAGTTTCCAATGACAAATTAATTTGAATTAACTGCGCTATAAGGACGCTTCTGTTTTAAAATATAATATTTTTTCCTAATATTACCAAAATTTTACGTATACCTACTCATTACTCTAAGAAATGGTGGCCTATCACTGTCCCCACAGCCGCCACCAAAATTTTAAATATATTCTGTTAGTTGAATTTCTCTTATTATTTGCTTTTTTCCCCGACAAATAATATCCTTAACCATGCGTTAAGCTCAGTAGTTACGAGATGAAAAATCTGATACAGTTGGCAGAAGCAAACGTGAGCCCTGGTGGGCGTGTTCATGTCGCTGTAGTTGTATTTTTGTAGTAACAATTCGATATTTTGAATCGATAACCAAATATCGATACCATAAATGTCAACTGTTAGGAGATATGTAAACAAAATCAAACTTGCGAAAATGTAACTCTAAATATGTATTATTTTTTATGAACGCTATTTGGTAAAAAAGTTAGCTCGAGTTTGACAGTTTTGTACAGGAATCCCTATGCTGCGTCAACCACTAGAGCTATTGACAGTTCGGTACTTACAAGGATAATAGTGAAATTACAAATTGTACATATTAATGGTTTTTAGAAAACTCAAGCAATCGTTAATTTGGTCTCTGAGAGCCAGATGTAAGGTGTTGGGGATCCTATGTTGTCTTCGCTGGTTTGTAAACTGGGAACATTCTAAAATAACATGTTTGATGGACTTATTTTCATTACATTGGGCGCATCGAGGAGGGTCTTCTTTACTTATTAGGAACTTGTGAGTTAGGCCTGTGTATGTCCAATCCTTAATCGGGTAGCGTTAATTTTTGCCGCTACGAAAGGTACGTCTGCATCCTATTTCGAATGTTGTAATATCACCCGATTGATAGGTCGCGCTTGCGCGTAATCTAATTATCAACTAATCAAATTTTTCAAGTCAAATATTTTGGATAACGTTTGTAATACATTTAAATGGTTTATTATTTGTAATAATTTGATTAAGATTAATCACAGACCTGACTTTTTTCCATTTCATCCAACGCAATGTGTTAGAAGGACTTCAAAAAACGATGACGCACACCAAAAGGTTATTATATGAACTGTTACGAACTCACTGATTCAGAAGCCGGTCCTGTCGCAAACTATGAATGCGACCTTTCCAGAAAGGTTCTTTCGCAGGTAATATTCAGGCCGTTCTCGAAGCGTACAAGGCCATACAATGGTTTATTCACGAATGTACTCGAATTATAAAGTATACGCAGAGGTGGTATATTCAAGAAGGTTCTGGAGTTACGAAGGACTATATATACGCGTTTTTTTGTGTGAGTCGGGAAGTTGTTCAGTATACAGTGAACCGGTAAACAGTTTCAGTATACAGTGAGTGAACAGATAGTGAATATAAATAGTGTTGAAGATAAATTAGGACAATTATTATACCGAGTGTAAATAAATTAGTAGACATTAAGTAGTGTGTATATGAATTAATTTTATTATAGTGTGAAAGTGTTTTTTCAATAAATCAATAGTAATTAGCCATAGTAAGCGTATAATTTTATCCCACGGTAAAAACAGTTCAAATAAATAAGAAAAACAGTACAGAACAATTATATGAGCAATGATATAGGAAACCAAGGACAATTATACCTGCTAATCTTTACAATTGTTACTCAAGAAGACAATTTGATAGTGAAGAGCTCCCTAGATTTATCTTTTCATAGACGACTTCAAATTGTGGGCTTCTTGAGTGTGTTCTAATTTCCAATTCTTCGACGATATCTAGTTCTAGTTTTCTTATCACATACTCGTATATAAAGTACTTCCAATTCTGTGTTAGGTGTTAATAAATGTTTGGTATCAAGTAGATGTTTCGCGTAATGTGATTTATCTGGTTGTTTTAATCTGTATGCTCATTGTGTCCAATTTCAAAATTTTCAACGATTTGACCAATATAGACAGCATTTCATTATGGACAGTTTCATTCAAAAATGTACATTGATAGGTGAATAAGCATCATTTTATTCTATTCCATTCTTGATAGTCTCGAGCTGCTTAAGCTCATTTTCTGTCCTTGTGTCACAATTTACTTTTATCTACGACCACCTTTAAAATTAGTCATTTACGAACCAAAAAAATGTGTGAAATCATACATTATACTACGTTGAAAAGCGTGCGTAAATGAAAAACGCTTTTTATATGGGACTTTCATTATAACACCCAAAAGCATGCGTAAATGATCAATGCTTTTTAAATGGGGTTTTCATTTTAACACTCTTTTTTAGCTACGTAGTTATCGAGTTGCCTTGAATTTAGTCGTTTGTTGTATAAACTTTTGTGCTGTCAGTAAATTTGACAGAAGTGTCAGACATACATTTTTTTTTTCTCCATGTGGTAGTAGATAAAGTTCGTGCCTTGCATTTTCGCAGTTCTTACGCAAAAGTATAACTTCACGCACTTGTATCATAAATAACTATTACAGAATAAATCACAAACCTATAGCTTTTTTTTAAATGTTGAGTACTATAACTGTCACTATGTTATTTTATATTTAAAAATTGATGCGCCCACAAGCTATACTCAATAATTAATCGAAATAATGAATTCATTCGATTGGCTGTCCCATGCTGTAACAGTTGCAGCTTTATAAAGAAGATAAGTTGAAAAGAGAAACTATAAAAACCAGATTTGGTCACCAAAATAAATTTTTTATCATAAATGCTGTCTGAAAACTTTAGAAGTGAGCGAATGGATTAATACAGTGCCGTCCCAAAATCTGAATGAATATAAGACATCACAAAATATCTGGCACAAGAAAGATTTCATTTTAAACCAATAATCTTCACAAAAAGATCAAAATCTTTACATACATTTTAACAAAGGCTTAAAAAACAGAAGCTTTGCGGTTATCTACCAGAAGTGGCGAAGCCCAAATCACTGAAATGGTGTAGGAAGCCAAGCCTAATGATGAATCATGCCAATACTGTGCTCATTACTTTCACTGAAAAGAAGAAGTTTGGGAGATAATAACTGCCAAGTTTTTTCAACGTGCAGTTGTGTTAAAGCCATAAGGATATCTGGGTGCATAACTAGAACATGTAATTCAAACCTCCACAAGCAAATAAACAAAGCAAAGGAAAAATGGGTCGAAGAGATATCTAAAAGAGATCGAGCTTTCAGAACTGCATAGGTTGTATGTGCATAACGTTTGTTCAGGTCTATTCCACTGCAACCTTTTTCTATTTATTTTGGTCCTCTGAATGAAGGTTACACTCTCCAGTCCGATTCTTTTTAAGTAGCCTCGAGACTGAATATTTTAGGTAACTTCTTACCTGTTGCTTCTCATCGCCTAGTAGAAAAAACCGCACATTTACAAGGCATAGGATGTGATCTGCAAATGCCTCCTCTAGGTGACAAAGTATGCACATAGTCTGTCAACACAATTAGCTCTGCGTGCCTTTTAAGATTACAGTGCCCTGTTAACTTCCTCTAGGTGTGATAAGAAGAAGTCCGACCGCGGGACTGAGAGCCATATCTAATTTTCCACCTCTACGTGTAAACTTAACTTTTTTGTATGGGAGAGAAGGGACTAGAGCGCCCAAGGGAGGATTTCTTCTACAAAAGGATCTTGTGAAAAATATTGGTAAGCCCAATAAAGACAACAAGCCTTTACATAAACTGATGAACTAAGAGCACTAAAGTCTAAAGGCAAATCTGCTAAGGACTAGAAATCTGATGTACTGTAAAAATCAATTAATCTAGCACTTGAATTGAAAAGGTGCCCACTAAAATGGATAAGACAATAATTCAATACATAACCAAAATGGTGCTTCTGTAGCACCTAAAACGTATAGAAAATGGGGAGATAATAAACTTATGTCAATGGCATTTTCTCTGTGGGTCCATACTTTGTAGGATCTACTCATATTACTTTTTAAAATGAAACTAACTGTTTCTAATGAATACCACTTCAATAAAAAATATACAGGGTAGCGTGAAAGTCTGACACCAAGTTTTTTTTTTGAAAATAATAAACATATAATTACCAAATTTTACGGTTATGAACGGTATTGTATTCTTCGTTTTTGAGAGGAACTGACAAAAAAACCAAGAATACAATACCTACCGTTTATAGCTAAAAAATTTGATAATTATATGTTCATTATTTTCCAAGGAAATGACTTGGGCCAGACTTTCTCGCTGATTATTTTGATAATTATTCCGATATAATAGTTATTTATGTACCAAGGCAGTAAAGTGATTCTTTATTGGACGAGTCGGAAATTATGAGACGAGCGAAGCGAGGCGAATAACAGGCGAGTCCGATAAAGACACTTTACTGACGTGGTTCATACAAAATTTTATCGCCAATTGCTCAGAATTCAGAATATAAGAAACAGGTATATTTCATTGCACTTTATTATGACAAAGTAAACAGCACATATAGAACAAATCTACTTATTATTTGTTATATTTAAATTGAAGGTACACCCTGACGCATTATAAAAGTTAATTTCTGAAGTCAAAGGAGCTCCAACAATAATTTGTTACAAATAAATCGCAAGAAAACTATTATGGAGTCCTAATAGGGAGAAGCGTAACACTGACAGATGATGATTTTCGACTAATGTCAAAGTCAAAATACTTTACCTGCCGCATATGTCACTTCACCTACCGCAAATGCGGCAGATAAAGTAGAGGAAGGTAAACTGTTTGTTTACTTCCGGAAATCAATGTGATAATTGACGGCTTTACTGACGGTTGGCGATAAAAAATATTATCGGAAGTAATCGCACAAGTGCATCAAAATTACCGATAATTTTGCGTGACAGCGTGTGTCTATAAACTGCATGAGTTAATTTTCATATTTTGGAGAATGAGTCCGTCACCGAAGGTGGAGGGGTCTTTTAACAAAATATGAAAATGACCGAATGTAGTTTTTCCAAGACAACAAGCTCGAATGCAAAATTATCTGGTTATTTTGATGCACGAGTGTAATTCGGGGCAATATTTCCCGAATACAAATATTGGTTTAAATATTAAATTCCTATTTTTTTTTTAATACAAAATATCCATTTTAAAACATGCTGTTGGGTACAAACAAAATAAAAGGACCCAAAAATACGATTTTTTCATAACTATTTAATTTGTGTTGTTTCATCCAATGTATTTTTTTTTTCAGCACAAAAGCCTATAAACTGTCACCACACCTATTGTCTGTTGTGTTTGGTGTTCTTTGGTTCGCTTTCCATCACTTTATTTTCTATAATTCCCAATGAATCACATTCGAAGCGAGACATTTTTAAAAATATTTTTTGACTTCACTTGTCAAACTGATTTTATTTTTAATTATCGTGGATTCACAATGGGATTACCGTGGATACGTAAACAATGCAATTATCGCAGTGCTTTTTCGGTTTCTACAGTGCAGTTACCGCTGTAATCAATCGATAATTGCACTCCTCCCATGGGATTTTTTACACATGAGGAAAATATTCGTCATAATGACAGAAGTTACATTTGATGTGATACCTCTTTGATGTTTAATATTTTGGCCAGACCAAAAAATGACCCATCTTGTGATTGAATATAATGTAACGCACCGAAACCACCGCATCTTTTCTACGCATGCCGAGATCGAAGCGGATATGGATACGTTTGAAATTTGAAACATGCTTTTAGTGACCATTAAGTGATGAATAAACGTAAACTCAGTATTTGACTTGTACGCGTGCGCAGTAAGTATTTAGATACTCCAACGTCATCTTTCGTGTTCTACGTATATCGTAAACGTAGGTTTTTTTGAGCCGATTCAGGCACTCGGAACTCTCGAATATAAACGATTCACTCCACGTGTAACTTCACTTGTTCATTTTTATAATAAGTAATTGTAGATTGTGTAGACCTCTGTTGCCCAATTTCTCCTCACCATGAAGGATAAGTGAAACTAGGGCATCATCCTTTATATCATCATCAATACAAAATTGCACATTGTAAATTATGAAATCAAACAATTTTATTTTGTTAAATCTACATTATATTTAACCTTAAAGTTGTGACGCGTTTCGCTAACACAGTAGCTTTTTCAAACGAATGGAGGTATAATGAGGAAATTTCAATTTATACAGTGCCTTTTAATACTAAATTATACGGATATTTAACAATGAAATTATAATATCCGTATAATTTAGTATTAAGGCATTGTATAAATTGAAAATTTCTCATTATACCTCCATTCGTTTGAAAAAGCTACTGTATTAGCGAAACGCGTCACAACTTTAAGGTTAAATATAATGTAGATTTAACAAAATAAAATTGTTCGATTTCATAATTTACTATGGATCTACATCAAGTAAAAGCCTCATCTATTCAATTTTTGCACATTTTACTTAAAATACAGAAAAAACTCTACAAAAAAATGAAAACTCACGAACAAAATAGAAAAACCAAATGGAAATAACACAATAAAGTTGGGCTAGGGGAACTCTCAATGGCATAGATTACCTCAACTTTTTTTAAAGATGCAATGAAAGACGTGAACGTATTGGGAATACGTCGTATCAATACGTTTACGTGTATGTGCTGGTTTTATTAGGGACTTAAAGCAGTTCTAAAAATCACCACTTATCCGTATACGTATCGCAATGCGCATGTGCAGAAGCGATACGTGGGCTTCGTTACGTTACGTGAAACGTATCAATCCGTCACACGCACCTAACGTACGTATTGACATTTTAACTTTAATTTTCCAGCGCTGTCATTCTGTCGAAAAACATATGTTTTTGAAGCCAAGTGTGATTGCATCGTAAATAACCTAAGAGTTTATTGTGGTTGAGCAAGCTTTTTTATTTTTTCGAACAGGATAATATATTTCTCTGATATTTTTTTGAAGAGATGTTTCTGTCATTGTCCTCAATTTTTGATTATTTATCTGCTTCTCCAAACAGCAGATGCATTGTAGAAGGTGAAGCTGTTCTGGCAGCGAACCATGTTATTATGTGTGGTCAGAGAAAAAGTGGGCAAAAAATGGATGATCAGATCCTACTGTTTGCAAACTAGTGCAGTGAAAAGTGATCCCCATGAAATCAATGCAAAATAATTGACATAGTACTCCGAAACTTTATAGTATGCACTTGATGTCAACAATCTTTTTACCTCTCTCCTAAAATGCATTTTGTTATTTATTTTCCTAATGTTTAATGGCAAATGATTAAATAATCTTTCACTATCATATATAATAGATTTTTTTGTTAGAGAGGAGGTGGGAATAGGTAAGGAGACTGTATGAGACGCATGACTATTGTAAGCACGAGCTGAACAGATTTCCAATATCTATTTATAAACAACTTGTATTTATTATTCATCATGATTTAACATGTATACTATAAATATATTAATCAATAAATTAATTTTTATCTCTGAAATATTTAAGGATATATAAACTATTGGTTAGCAACAACAATTTTTTAGAAGAATTATTTCAAGATGCATCAAGTCAGGAAAATAGTTATTATTTCTCAAAAATAATGTGACATTTCCTGTATACAATAAAAATATGAAATTTCTGTGTATTATTTAATTTATAAATATTTGCAACAATTTTTCTTCATAGCATAATCATTAGTGCAAAAACAAATCTTCTCTCAAAATAGGACTACCCAAATTAACAATACCACAAATAATTGTGAATATATCATCGACAATTGGTACCAAATGCAAAGGAAAAGTATTCCTGAAAATTCTGAAAACCGTTATCCTCGCATTCAACAAATGGTATTAACTCCTGTTGTTGAAGCTCCAGTAGTGCCTTAGCTCCATCAAAGTCACTAAATGAGTTCAAAATCATGTCATCCTTGGAGGTGGAAGGGAGTTGATTAACCTAAAATTTGAAATGACCAATAGTTAGTAGGTATAGTTATTTAGTTTTGACTTCAATAAAAATAACCAGCAAGAGAACTTGCCTGTGTTCTTTCAGTAAGTTTTTCATATCTTCTCTTTTTCTCTTCTATCTTCAGACTTTTTGATTTTGTTATAACACTGGACACAGGTAAGTTTTTACTTGGTACAGCAGTATTTTTCAGGTACCGTTTCTCTTACTGAAATCGTCCTCGACAAAATGCTTAGAGCAATCTCTCATGTTTTTGGTAACTCTCTTTCCTATTTTCAATTTGATCTCCCACAGTTTCTTTCTATCAACCATAGTCATCATTCCGGATTCTCCAATACTCTCGACTCTCTGACCCTCATTTGGAAAATGATGAAAGGTCAAATCGGGGTTTTTTATACACAGAGTTACATCTAGGTACACAACAATTTGCTCTGCTGGTCATTTTCACTTTTAACAAACTATTTATTACTATCAAACAACTATAATCCTCACACAAATGCACCCTTGGATGTAAATAAATACAAAGCAATCACACTTGCTGGTCACGTGACATTGATGCGAGTTTATTCCGCCAGATAGCGTATCGCTTAGCATTAAAAGTGAATTGCTTTATTGTGTTTCGTGTTCGCGTTTTTCAACGACCAAAAGACCAAGAAACGCAAAAGGTCACTTTAAGAAAGACTATTTTTCAGTAGATGTCAAGGTAATAGTACTCACTATCTGTATCTGTATCTGTAGAGTGGGGAGGGTGAGTGTGTAGGCTCACAGCACTTAGGCCACATGTGACCCATTGTACATCCTCCCGAGGAGTTGTCCTCCTAGGTCATTGTCCATCCTGTCCTTCTCAGGAAGGTGGTCAGGTCACTAGGAGACATCTCCTTTATATCGGCAGGTGTAGGCCAAGACTCACCGAACACACACTCTCTTATTGACGATAACTCCGGACACTCGCATAAGACATGCCTGACAGTTTCATCTTCCTGTTCACACATCCTGCATAGAGGTGTGTCCACTAACCCCATAGTATGGAGGTGTTTCCTTAGTTGACAGTGACCAGTCAGAAATCCTACTGTTAAACGTAGGTTTTTCCTGGTCATCGCCAAATATTTCTTCGGCGCCAGCTTTCCAGGGTCGCCCAGGGTGATCCTGGCAAGACTGCATCCTTTGATTCCATCCCATCTCTTAAGGGATTGAGCATGGGTGTAACGTTTGGCTAGTTCCGCAATTGTCGAAGTCGTTAAGCCGTAGGTGTCACTGGGTCCTAGAATTTTCAGTCCAGCGGCTTCCCTGGCTAAAGAATCAGCAATGCGATTTCCTTTACTCCTGTCGTGCCCTTTAACCCACCTCAGGATAATATTGTTATCTGCCGAGGCGTCAGCTAAATCTTGGTGGCACTCTAGTACTAGCCTCGATATAACACGTTGTCTGTTCAAGGCTAATAGGGCTTGTCTACTATCAGTGCAGATTATCATGGTTTTGCCAGAAATTCCTCGTCTGGTTAGTTCTTTTGTGGCAATTGAGATACCAGCCAGTTCTGTTTGAACCACGCTGGTATTGTTTCCCATTCCCCACTTAATCTTGAGGCTCAGTGCTCTCGAGTAAACTCCACATCCTGAGCCTTCTTTCATTTTTGAACCATCTGTATAAATGCGTATTGCATTTGCAGCGTCTGGTTCTGTGTTCTGTTTTATTTGAATTTTGTAGGGTTTGTTAAACAGAAACCTGGGTTCAATTGCATCGTTGGCTGCCTGCAGCAGAGGTAGCGCAGTGAGCGCTTCCTGCCATAGGCTCAACCTCAATTGGCCCACTCCTACTTCGGGGTTTACACCAGCCGTGCGCAATCGTACCATGGCCATTAACGCAACCTCCTTGACGTGCAAGTCCAGAGGGGTCAGACCAGTAATTAGTTCCATTGCTGCGGTTGGTGTTGTTCTCATGGCTCCTGTGATGTTCAGACAAGCCATTCGCTGTATTTGATATAATTTTTGGATGGCCGTTGCTTGTAGAACTTTCGGTCCCCATGCAATTGCTCCATACGTTAACATGGGTCTTATTATTGCAGTGTAGATCCAGGTGACCACACGGGGTGACAGACCCCATGTGCGTCCCACTGTCCTCCGACACTGTTCATAAGCCACATATGCTCTTTTTGCTCTGTTGTGTAGATGAGAGTTCCATGTTAGTTTCCTGTCGAGGGTAATACCAAGGTATTTCACCTCTTCCGAAAAGTTTAGTTTGCTTTTGAAGATTTCGGGAGGTTTCAAACCCGATAAACTTCTTTTCCTGGTGAAAAGGACCATCTCAGTCTTTCTGGGATTGATCGAAAGTGAGTGTTCCTTACACCATTTTTCAATTAATTTAAGCCCATCCTGCGCTCTGTCGCACAGTGTGTTCACAAATTTGCCAGTCTGCAAGATAACTATGTCATCTGCGTATGCAATTGTGTAGAATCCATTGTTGTTGAGGTGATTAATCAGGGTGTCTAGGACTATGTTCCACAGAAGGGGTGATAAGACTCCTCCTTGTGGACATCCCCTCATTTTTGTATTATTTAAATAAATAAAACAATGGAGTTAATATTCACTTTTCATAAATAACAATTGACAGTAAACAACAAAGTACAGACCTGTCGAGAACTTCATAGTTTTTTTACCTCGAGATTGATGGGTTGCGCTTGCGCGTAATCTTAACATCAACCAATCAAATTTTTGTAAGTCAAAGATTAGGGTTAACGTTTGTAATACATTTAAACGGCTCATTATTGTGATATTTTGATTAGGATTAATCACAGACCTGCCTTTTTTCCATATCTTCCTACGTGATGTGTTAGAAGGACATTAACAATCGATGACGCACACCAAGAAGGGTATTATTTCAACCATGACACTCTAGATAAAATTTTTAATGTGTCTACCTTCTTGATCTATACGTTTGTGGAATCGAACCATGAGTTGTAAAATGTTGCTGTCAATCCCATAAACACCATATAAACACAAATATGGAACAGTCATTTGTATATTCTCGGTGTTAAAAACACTCGTGAAAACATGAAGGATCTTTGACATAAAAAATAGTCATTCTAGCAGCAGTAAAATGATGTATTCGTCTAATTTCGTATCTATATTCAGGTGTAAGACAAATTTCTTGTGGTGTGGTATCTTGGCTTCTTTGTATAAAAGGTCATCTGTATCTGTATCTGTAGAGTGGGGAGGGTGAGTGTGTAGGCTCACAGCACTTAGGCCACATGTGACCCATTGTACATCCTCCCGAGGAGTTGTCCTCCTAGGTCATTGTCCATCCTGTCCTTCTCAGGAAAGTGGTCAGGTCACTAGGAGACATCTCCTTTATATCGGCAGGTGTAGGCCAAGACTCACCGAACACACACTCTCTTATTGACGATAACTCCGGACACTCGCATAAGACATGCCTGACAGTTTCATCTTCCTGTTCACACATCCTGCATAGAGGTGTGTCCACTAACCCCATAGTATGGAGGTGTTTCCTTAGTTGACAGTGACCAGTCAGAAATCCTACTGTTAAACGTAGGTTTTTCCTGGTCATCGCCAAATATTTCTTCGGCGCTAGCTTTCCAGGGTCGCCCAGGGTGATCCTGGCAAGACTGCATCCTTTGATTCCATCCCATCTCTTAAGGGATTGAGCATGGGTGTAACGTTTGGCTAGTTCCGCAATTGTCGAAGTCGTTATGCCGTAGGTGTCACTGGGTCCTAGAATTTTCAGTCCAGCGGCTTCCCTGGCTAAAGAATCAGCAATGCGATTTCCTTTACTCCTGTCGTGCCCTTTAACCCACCTCAGGATA
>CAJUYH010007035.1:0-18527 GCA_910591685.1 Galerucella tenella
TGTGAGGTTAAGTAATCAATTTCGTAAGTTTTTGTTTGTAGCAAATTGTTCCATCCCTTTACTAACAAAATTTTGGAAAGAGGTTCTGGTGACCCTTTTATAGATTTCTGGAATTTTTCAGAAATTACAAAAATAACCGGAGAATAGCATGAACGCTACCGAGATATTGGGAATCGGAATATTAAAAAACCTTTTCAGTTGAATTTTCAGAGATCTCAAAAATAATAATGAATATACCTACGCACAGAAGAAGTTATTTTCGATGATACTAGTAACAAAAAAATGAACGAAAGTATGTGGGGCTGTTGAGCTCTCTTCCTGGATGCCGCCTCCATGCATTCATAGCTCTCTGGCCTTGGCCCTGACCGCACCCTTGCTAGGCCTTCGCACTCACAGAGTATGTACTCCGCGGTTTCGTCTTCTTCCTGGCAGAACCTACATAGGCTGTCACCTGCTAGGCCAATTGTGTGAATAGGTTTCCTCAGCCTACAATGTCCATTTTTGCATATGCATGTTCACCTAGTTCACCATTATCTTGATTGAAAATTGGTCTTTCATTCACAAATCAATGCTTCGGACTATAAGTGATATATACACATAGATTCAGTTTTGCATCACCTTCTTCGGATGCGAAGGAATTTTTTTGCGCTAACAATTTTTTGTTGGCTTGTTTATCAATGTTTACCATTTCAATATGTTCCATATTTTTTGCAATATACAGATGTTTACAGTTTTTTTTGTAAGATAACATTTTTAGTGCGATCATTTTAACATTCAAGGCATTGGATTTTTACGATTTTAAGTGCAAACATGAATCGTCAAGTCATAAGTGAGATTGACCGTGCAAGAATAGTAGCTTTAGTTGAAGAAGGTCATTCTCAAAGGTTCGTGGCAAACAGAGTTGGCGTTTGGCAAAGTGATGTGTCTCGTGTATGGAACCGGTATCTCCAGACCAATTCTCTTCGTGATAGACCTAGAAGCGGTAGAAGGCGTGTTACTAATCAGCGGCAGAACCGCTATATCCACTTAACTATCCGAAGAAACCCGACCATGGCAATACCAGCACTCCAAAGAGATATGAGACATGCGTAGGGAGTTCAAGTATCGATCTCGACATTACGAAGACGAATACTTGCGACAGGTCTGAGGTGTCGCCGACCAATAAGAGTGCCCAGACTACAGTGGGCTCAAGAACACGCGGCCTTGCCTGAAGAATTTTGGAATTCGGTGTTTTTTTCCGACGAGACAAGGATTTGTTTGGTACAAGATAGCCATCGAATACGTGTGTGGCGGGATCAAACGAGAGTTGCTCAGCTTGCTCATGCTCACCTCGTGCCGCCCATTTGAGGAGGAAGTGCTGGTATCATGTTAAATGATCACACAGAATTAATTCATGTGGAGGGAACGATGACTGGTGATAGGTATCTCAGAGAGATTCTACATTCTCACGTGAGACTATGGCGCGCAGCTGTTGGCAATTCCTTCGTTTTTATGGACGATAACGCCCGACCTCATCGGACCAGAGCTGTAAATAAGTATCTTGAAACTGAAGGGATCAATCGTTTGAACTGGCCTGCCCTATCTCCTGACATGAATCCCATAGAACATGCTTGAGACATGCTTGCCAGGGCAGTGGCAGCACGCAGAAATCCACCCAGGAGTGTACAAGATCTTGTTCATGCGGCCCAAGAAGAATGGCGAAATATTCCTCAACAGAATATCAATAATTTGGTAAGCAGCATGGGCAGGCGACTTCAAGCTTGCATAAATTCTAGAGGTGGAAGTACTCTTTATTAAAAGTTCTCATGCAGGTTCTCACTTAACCTTTTCTTTAAAAAGAATCAATTTGTATTTAATTTATTTAATTTTTAAGAATACTTTTTATGTTCAAAGCAAGTTTATTATTGGCTATATTTTACAAATATACACCTTTTTTTTATTGAAACTAATTATTTGATTAATATCTGATCCATTTATAATGAACACATTTTAGGGTGATGCAAAACTTTTTAATCTATGTTTATTTTTGTAGTTTTCATTGTTTTAGAATTTAAAAATATACAGAAAAATAGGTTGTTCTATTCAAAAAAATAACAATGATTCCATGTACCCAAAAGTGGTAACTTCATTTGTGCAGAATATTAAATTTATTGCCACCTAAACGTCTTCACTGCATATCGATGGAACTTTGTGACATAGAATAAATACCAAATTGCAAAATATCCATTCTTAAAATCGAAATAATGAATTTAATGATTGTATGGAGTAACTTTGTCTATAAGTTACCCAATTTTCATTTTCTGTTATTAAAAGAATCACTTCCTAATGAGAACAAAATTAATTGTATGTATTTTCTGTCAACCATTTTTTAAAAGTTACTGCAATCAAAGTAACCTTCTTTATTTTTCAAATCCTCCGCTACTGATCAATGACATTAAATTCCACCACTTGTTATCTGAACAATATAACTTTTATTCCAAATTTCGAAAAATTTATCAAATAGCTGAATTGTTTTGATTTATCGACCAAACCGGCAACGCTGCTAAGTAAGTTTAAGGTATTTCCAACTGGGGCTTTCTCTTCCATTGTGTCTTTAATGATGTAGGTGTCCTATCGGTATTGAAAACTGATTTGAAAGTTAAATTGTGGTCCGTTTGACGAACGATTATATAATTCTTGATTGACTGTTGTAAGTCTTTAAAAAAATCGTGTCACTGGCACTGTCACTGCTTGTAATAGAAAACGATTCAAGATTACCTACCAATCGACAAATAAAAGAGTGTGTCCCAAGATTGTGTGGAATTTGTTTTATATATTTTTATATTTTTTGCAGTATGAGAGAAATATAGTTTCATTATAAATATCCTTATTGTTTAAAAAAAATACATAAAAAATTTACAGCCTTTACTGGTTAATAGCTCAGAAATTTCTCTTCTCTGCAAAAAGAAGATTTCCTAGATTGTGAAATTTGCTTTCTGTACACTTTTACAGGTAAAAATTTTAAGAAACAAATACCTACCAGCATCATCTCCCTACGCTTCAATAAATTTTTATTTTTTTATATTATAGCTTAACGTGCCTCGACAGCGCTGGTCATTGGCACAGAAAAAATAATTACAAATATTTACATAACTATTACAATTAATTGTAAATTAGATTTTACGGTATAGATTAGTAGCTTTCAGGAACTGAAAGACTTTCTTGATTTCGGTAGGGCATTTTCTTGAGGTTAGTCCTTAGATCAAATTGTTGATATGTAGCAGAAAATTGTTTGCAGCCGTGAGTATGTGCTTAACGGCCACAATATCATTACAGCTATGGCAAACGGGACGATTTCCTGAAGACATCAGAGTGAGTTTGGTATTACTGATTCGGATGTGAACACACTGTGCGATAGAGCGCAGGATAGACTTAAATTAATTGAAAAATGGTCTAAGGAACACTCACTGTCGATCAATCCCAGAAAGACTGAGTTGGTCCTTTTCACCAGGAAAAGAAGTTTATCGGGTTTGAAACCTCCCGAAATCTTCAAAAGCAAACTAAACTTTTCGGAAGAGGTGGAATACCTTGGTATTACCCTCGACAGGAAACTAACATGGAACTCTCATCTACACAGCAGAGCAAAAAGAGCATTTGTGGCTTATGAGCAGTGTCGGAGGACAGTGGAACGCACATCGGGTCTGTCACCGTGTCTGTCTGTGTCTGTCCGTGTCTGTCACCGTGTGGTCACCTGGATCTACACTGCAATAATAAGACCCATGTTAACGTATGGGCTATTAACAGCTTCAAACCATATAAATCACCGGGACCAGACGGGATTTATCCTATCCTACTCCAAAAAGGAGGAAATACACTACACAACAGGGTAAGTGAACTGCTCAGAGCCAGCCTAGCTCTGGGGTATATTCCAAGAACCTGGCAACGCATCAGAGCTACATTTATACCAAAACCTGGAAAATCTGGACAGGACACGGCTAAAGCTCTGAGACCAATCAGTCTAATGTCATTTTTGCTAAAGACTCTTGAGAAACTTCTCGACAGACATATTAGAGATGGTATAATGGCTACAAGACCAATACACCGAGATCAATATGCATACAGAGAGGGAAAATCAACCGAAACAGCATTACATCAACTCATAAAAAGGGCTGAATACGTGCTGGAAAACAAAGAGGTGCTGCTGGCAGCCTTTCTTGATATAGAAGGAGCTTTTGACAACACCTCCTATGAATCTATAGCTAAGGCGACGAGGAATTTAGGGATCGATGCCACGAGCTGCAGGTGGATAGACTGCATGCTCAGAAGCAGGCTCATAGAATCAACTCTGATGGGGGAAACAATGGCCGTATGTGCAACCAGGGGCTGTCCGCAGGGAGGAGTACTATCCCCGCTGCTGTGGAACCTGGTCATGGACGGGCTCATCAGAACCCTACACAGAGGAGGATTCAACACCATAGGATATGCAGACGACCTGGTAATTCTATCCCAAGGTAAATACAACAGTACAACCAGAGACAGACTCCAGATGGCTTTAAATGTAGTAACAGGCTGGACTGTAAAAGAAGGACTACGTATTAGCCCTTCGAAAACACAGATAATTGCGTTCACCAGAAGAAGGAAAAGGGAAGGACTTGGCCCTCTGACGCTTCAAGGTGAACCAATACGACTGTCGGATGAAGTAAAATATCTTGGGGTTATCCTAGACCCAGGCTTAACTTGGAACCGACACCTCCAGCACGTGATCAAGAAAGCGGAGGTGACCTTCATGGTCGCCAGACGTACTTACGGCATTAAATGGGGACTAAGACCCAGCATGATACACTGGCTATACAAAATGGTTGTCATTCCCAGGATAACATATGCATCTTTGGTATGGTGGCCAAAGACCAGACAATCCTCTGCTATGCTAAAACTAAGCAAGGTGCAAAGACTTGCATGCACTGGCATTACAGGGGCATTGAGGACTACTCCTACAGCGGCGCTGGAAACAATGCCAGACCTTCCTCCACTACATTATGTCATAATGTGTGAAGCAAGGGCAGCACTAACCCGACTGGAAAAAGCACTAGACCATGATGTGGCACATGGGAGAGGACACACAGAGATAAGGCAGGTGGGTGATGACATTTTCAAAATGCCAACAGACCAAATGACTACCAAATATATCTTTCGCAAGAACTTCGAGATTGTCATCAAAGATCGAAAGGAGCTTGAGAAAGAGAACGCACCACCACTTAGTAGAGCGAATGAACTGATCTGGTATACAGACGGATCTAAAAATGAACTCGGCACCGGAGCGGGCATATACAGCAAGACGAGCAAATATGAAGGAATCGTCTCGCTAGGAAAATACGCCTCTGTATTCCAAGCAGAGGTTTATGCAATACTTGCGTGTGCAAGGGCTAACAGTATGAGAGCCTACAACAACAGGCAGATCAGGATCTACAGCGACAGCCAAGCCGCCCTTAAAGCACTTCAGAGCTATAGGGTGACATCTCGGCTAGTATGGGAATGCGGCGAAGAACTTAGAAGACTGGCGACTCGGAACAGTGTAACACTGGAGTGGGTACCAGGTCATAAAGGAATCGCAGGCAATGAAAAAGCTGACGAACTCGCAAGAGTAGGATCGTCAACTCTGATGAACGGACCCGAACCTGCTGTGGGCATCCCCAGATGCTTAACCAGGTCATGGTTAAAAGGGTGGTTGAAAGAACAACACAAGAAATACTGGAAGAATACGACTGGGCAAAAACATGGGAAGAAATTCATAAAAGAACCATCAGAAAAAGTAGCGAAAGAACTGCTCTCAATGAGCAGGAACAAACTGCGCACCACTACGGGGCTACTTACGGGACACTTTCCCACAAAGGAGCACCTAAACAAAATAGGGCTGTACAACGGAGACCTTACATGCAGAAGATGCAAAAAGGATACCGAAACAGCTCTGCATATACTATGCAACTGTGAGTCGCTGGACCACAGAAGGCAGAAACTTTATGGTAGAACCCAAATGACTCCAGAAGACTTCTACAATCAACCAGCTAAGAACCTGTATGAGCTAATACAGGAAACGGATTGGCTGAATAGGTTGTAGTCAGAACACTAGGAGTATCCACAATAAGCCCAGGAGGCTGAGGTGGTACCGGCGAAAGGACGGCTCCGAAGGGGAAAAAAAAAACGTATGGAGCAATTGCAAGGGGACCGAAGGTTCTACAAGCAACGGCCATCCAAAAATTATATCAAATACAGCGAATGGCTTGCTTAAACATCACAGGAGCCATGAGAACAACACCAACCGCAGCTATGGAATTTATTACTGGTCTGACCCCTCTGGACCTGCACGTCAAGGAGGTTGCGTTAATGGCCATGGTACGATTGCGCACGGCCGGTGTAAACCCCGAAGTAGGAGTGGGCCAATTGAGGTTCAGCCTATGGCAGGAATCGCTCACTGCGCTACCTTTGCTGCAGGCAGCCAACGCAATTGAACCCAGGTTTTTGTTTAACAAACCCTACAAAATTCAAATAAAACAGAACACAGAGCCAGATGCTGCAAATGATTTACGCATATATACAGATGGTTCAAAAATCAGAGAAGGCTCAGGATGTGGAGTTTACTCGAGAGCACTAAGCCTAAAGATTAAGTGGGGAATGGAAAACAATACCAGCGTGGTTCAAACAGAACTGGCTGGTCTCTCAATTGCCACAAAAGAACTAACCAGAAAAGGAATTTCTGGCAAAAACATAATAATCTGCACAGATAGTAGACAAGCTTTATTAGCCTTGAACAGACAACGTGTTATATCCAGGCTAGTACTAGAGTGCCATCAAGATTTAGCTGACGCCTCGGCAAATAACGAAATTATCTTGAGGTGGGTTAAAGGGCACGACAGGAGTAAAGGAAATCGCGTCGCTAGCCAGGGAAGCCGCTGGACTAAAAATTCTAGGACACAGTGACACCTACGGCCTAACGACTTCGACAATTGCGGAACTAGCCAAACGTTACACCCATGCTCAATCCCTTAAGAGATGGGATGGAATCAAAGGATGCAGTCTTGCCAGGATCACCCTGGGCGACCCTGGGAAGCTGGCGCCGAAGGAATATTTGGCGATGACCGAGAAAAACCTACGTTTAACAGTAGGATTTCTGACTGGTCACTGTTAACTAAGGAAACACCTCCATACTATGGGGCTAGTGGACACACCTCTATGCAGGATGTTTGAACAGGAAGATGAAACTGTCAGACATGTCTTATGCGAGTGTCTGGATTTATCGTCAATAAGAGAGTGTGTGTTCGGTGAGTCTTGGTCTACACCTGTCGATATAAAGGAGATGTCTCCCAGTGACCTGTCCACCTTCCTGAGAAGGACAGGATGGACAATGACCTAGGAGGACAACTCCTCGGGAGGATGTTCAATGGGTCACACGTGGCCTAAGTGCTGTGAGCCTACACACTCACCCTCCCTACTCTACAGATGCAGATACTGATTCGGATTCTTCTGATTATAGTAACCTCTCTCCGAGTTAAGAAGTTAAGGGAGATAGGAGAAGTGCATAGATGGATATCATGAAGTGCTGTCGTGCTATTGCGCCACAGGTGTCGCCAAGAATCTTGTGTAACGTTTTTGAACTGGATCTTCAGGTCGGTTGCGAGTTGGACAATGTGTGTTATGTCGTTATTAGTTCTTTCGCGTGGCGGTCTGCAGTTTCGTTACCATCAATTCTGATGTAAGATGGAAGCCAGATGAGAGTGACTGTTATATCTCGAGCAACGGGAGTTTGATAGATGTCGTGTATATTCTGGACAATTGAGTGGTCAGTGAAGATTGACTCGATTGACTGAATGGAGAAAAGGAAGTCAGTGCATATTGCAATATTTTTGTGGGGTAGGAAGATGCTTTTGAAAGCTTTAAAAATGCTTTGAAGCTCGCCTGTGTGAAGTGAAGGAGCTTATGAGTTCATGCTTCGAGGTCAGTTTTGGAAGCATCTGTGTAGAGTATCAAATCATAAGGTTTTTTTGTAGTAATTCTAGGAATGCTTTCTTTATAAGTGTAGTGGGAGATTCATGATTATTATGAATGGTAAGTGAGGTATCGATTATAGGGATATTTTTGGTTCAAGGTGAAGAAGAAGGTAGAGGGAGAAGGGAGTTTAAAGAGAGGTCAGTATCTTCGAGTAAAGGAGTGAGTAATTGGGGGATATATTCCATAAATTAGTTTTCAATAATCTGCCACAACAGAATGCTATACAATCTTGAGAATATTGTTTTAATCAACTTTCCCGAAATCATATTTCTATGCACCTTTTCAAATTATGTTTACATTATTTTCTGCCAAAAACGATACAGTGCAGTGCAGTTTTCAAAATTCGCATCAATAAGCTTTTGCAAAAATAAGCATATTTTTTTGGATTTTTAGTGAAGTAAGCAAAGAGGTATTGCTCGCAGCCTTTCTTGATATAGAATGAACTTTTGACAACACCTCCTCTGAATCTATAGCTAAGGCGACGAGGAATTCTGGGATCGATGCTACGAGCTGCAGGTGGATAGACTGCATGCTCAGAAGCAGGCTCATAGAATCAACTCTTATGGGGGAGACAATGGCCGTACGTGCAACCAGGGGTTGTCCGCAGGGGGTAGTACTATCCCCGCTGCTGTGGAACCTGGTCATGGACGGGCTCATCAGAACCCTACACAGAGAAGGATTTAACACCATAAGATATGCAGACGACCTGGTAATTCTATCCCAAGGTAAATACAATAGTACAACCAAAGACAGACTCCAGATGGCAATAATCTGCCAAAACAGAATGCTATACAATCTTGAGAATATTGTTTTTATCAACTTTTTCGATATCATATTTCTATGCACCTTTTTAAATTATCTTTACATTATTTTCTGCCAAAAACGATACCTGTGCAGTTTTCAAAATTGGCATCAATAAACTTTTGCAAAAATAAGCATATTTTTTGGATTTTTAGTGAAGTACAACGTAATTGCCATCCTAACTTCTGCAAAACGTGAAACGCAACAGCTCTCTGTAGTAGAACCGAACAGAAAAGTTTTATTGTTATGAGTTGTGGAAAATACGATTCGGGGAGGGAGAGACAGAGACACAGAGAGAAAGAGCGAGAAGTAAAATGGAGCAAGAGCATATTGTAGTGCCCTGTAAATCAACCGAGAAACGATGGAAAAGAGGAGACGAGAGAATGGAAAAGAAGACGATTTAAAACAGTAGCGCGGCTTGCGGCTTTTTTTTGTAATTTGAGACATCACATGCTCAATGTGATTTTTTGAAATTTTCACTACAAAGTAATTGGAAATCTACGTAAGGACAATTTGTAGCTTGAAATATACAGGGTGTTGAAATAAATAAATAAATACGATGTAATTGAATAAATTGACAGTTAAAATTCACGTCAGGTATTTTTGGTAAATTTGAATAAAAATATTATTTTGGATATTTATATAGTGCGTGTAGAGTTTATAACATTTTAGAGAATAATTCCTACATTGAAACCAATGAATCACCCTGTATGCTTACCTACCAAAAATATATTAGGTATTAGGTATATCATAATGATGCAGGGAAAATAATGTCTTGATAATTTCAATGTCACAGTGTATTTTTATAAACTGTTAGGAAAATATCGAATTTTGATCACCCTGTATTAAAATATTTTGAACTACTTTAAAGCTGAATGTATTTTACTGAAGAGAATATTGGAATATAATTCCATCATTGTAAAAACTTTTTATTCAACCTTTGTTATTTTAAATTGTTTCAGCGGACTTGATATAGTCAGTTAGAAAAAATGGTAATTACGATTATTTTGACACACTGTACATCTATAAATTCGACCCTTGTTTAATATACATGTGGTTGAAACGAATATGCCACTCTTAAAGGCACCTAACTAATAAAAAACAACCCAAAAATACACTGAGAACCGCCTATGAGCTACCGGGAAAATGGAAGGGAAGCACTGAGGACCTGATGGGATTCAGGATTTTTCAGGAGTGATGGTAGGTCGAGATACGTGCGAGGGCGTTGCAGTGTTTCTCGCTTTTGCTATTCCTAGTTCAAAGGAAGCTTATACAGGGTAATACAAGTAGGATTTGAAAAAGATTTCTTTATGGTGCAGTCAAACTCAGTGAGTATGATTTCAAATTTCAAAAAAAAATAATGAACAAGTTAACGAAAATAGGCGATTCTTGGAAAATAAAAAAATGGTATCAATGCGATATTGGGATGAATTTTCCAGTTTCTGTGGTAGGTATCATCCGAGGCGGAGGAAGCATTATATCGACGAAAGGCGAAGCATGTTGACGTATATAAGAGGCTTGTTCAATTGAAACCCATATTTGGTCCAGGAAAAATTTATTGACAAGTACAGTTACAAATAACTACCACTACAGTTGAGGCACATATCCCACTGTTTCACCAACCGATGTATACCCTGCTTATAGAATTCTTGTGGCTGCTGCTGGAAGAATTCTTCCACAGCGTTTTGTACTTCTGCAGCGTCCGACTGAAAACGGTTACCTTTTAACGCCTTTTTTAGTAGCCCAAATATGTGAAAATCGCAAGGCGATAAATCGGGACTATAGGGTGGATGCTCTAATATCCTCCATTTCTTTCGTTGCAGATTTTCTTTCACTACTTTGGCAACATGAGGCCGAGCATTATCACATTTGGACGGATTGTTAACAACAAACGCCATTTCAAAGTCACAATACTTAAAATCGCTGTCAAATATAAACGAAATAAATAGATCAGTGTGACGTTTGCATACACTACTAATGTTGGAAAACGTCAGTTGAATGATTACAATTGTTTCCAAGGCTAACCTGACCAAAGATGGGTTTCAATTGAACAAGCTGTGTAGTTGTACTTAAATTTAATGAATAAACTATACTCTCAGAGAAAGCGTTTATTTTATACAAGTATTCCTGGAACTTGAGTTATTAACAAAAAACATTTTTCGAAGAGCAGAATTTTCAATAAATTTTTTTCTATAAGATTGATAATTTTTTCACAACGCGACTAATCATAACCTTATTATTTTCGACAACACAGACCGCACGAAAGGCTTATCATTTCACTTCTATAACAATGAGTTTCATTGTTGTAGTAAGGTATATTCAATATCCTTTTTGGTGTGCGTCATCGTTTGTGACGTTTGTCCGGGTTTTGGGTGTGTCGTTTATTTTATTTGCTATTTTGACATATAGCTAACCTTAAATTTGATGAACAAAATCATCAGGGTCATATTCCGCCCAATTCGGAGAGGCTATGACATTAATAATTACCAGTTTCTTTTTCTACCTGAAAATACTTGAGAACTTTCAAAATGCTGATGTTTTCCGTGCATCTAGGCATATTATTTGAATAAATAGAACAATAAGAATAATAATCACTTTTCATAAATAATAATTGACCGTGAACAACAAAGTACAGACCTGACGAGAACTGTCAGTGGACATTAGAAAAAGTCGTAGGACCAAAGAGGTAAAAAAGAAAAAGGACAGAACATATATAAAAAATCATCGACCAAAGTGGCTTCTCAAAATGGCCGACTTCCGTGAACAAACCAGAGGCGTACAATAAATCATTCAATTAGGAGAAACAAAAAACTCATATGCATATTTTTAAGGTGGTACTTTTTGTTGTTAGAGAATTGATATCAGATTTTGGTACATTCAAACATTTTATAACACTATTGTACAATTAAATATCAACTTAAATTTATACTAATACTCAGAAATAACCTTTCTAATACTGAAAATAGGTATTTTGTTAACGTGGCTTTTCAATTTGACACATTTCAATATATCAAGGTTATCTATGTTGATACAAGAATTGATGACTGATGTCACTAATGTGGCTTCTCAATATGGCGACTTCCGTCGAAAGTTGGTTAAATCACTACCACGCTCAACTTCCCTCCTTTTTTTTCTACTTCGTTACATAGGACACATTGCCGTTACGAAAAGTACGTCGGCATCCTATTTTAAATGGTGTAATTCCTCCCGATTGATAGGTCGCACTTGCGCGTGATCCAAACATCAACTAATCAAATTTTTTTCAAGTCAAAGATTTGGGTTAACGTTTGTAATACATTCAAACGTTCTACAAGCAACGGCCATCCAAAAATTTTATCAAATACAGCGAATGGCTTATTCAAACATCACAGGAGCCGTGAGAACAACAACAACCAAGGCAATGGAACTAATTTTACTAGTCTGACCCTTCTGAATCTGTACGTCAAGGAGGTTGCGTTAATGGCCATGGTACGATTGCGCACGGCTGGTATAAACCATGAAGTAGGAGTGGGCCTAGCCTATGGCAAGAAGCGCTTACTGCGCTACCTCTGCTGCAGGCAGCCAATGATGCAATTGAACCCAGGTTTGTGTTTAATGAACCTTACAAAAAACAAATAAAACAAAACACAGATTCAGATGATGCAAATGCAATACGCATATATTCAGATGGCTTAAAAATTAAAGAAGGATCAGGATGTGGAGTCTACTCCAGAGCATGAAGCCTAAGGATTAAGTGGGGAATGGGAAACAATACCAGCGTGTTTCAAACAGAACTGGTAGAACTGAGATGGGATAGAATCAAAGGATGCAGTCTTGCTAGGATCACCGCGTCAAAAACTAGTAACTTTCAGTACTTAGTTCTGGGTCAAAACTTCTATCGTGATTTTTTGGAGGTTTCCTGTTATTCTTCCCTTCCACACTACTTGTTGGTTATGTTAAGGGCAGTTTGTGTCTACTACGAGACAGACTGTCATCAGTCATAGATATTTCATGGAACGAAAAATAAATATTTACTATAATTATCTCACGCCCCAATTATTACTATTGCATCTGAACGTTTCTCTTACCAATTTTCTTTAACTAAGAATTTATTTTGTTGACATAGCAGCCCATCAAGATGAAAGAATTCGATTCGCTTGAAATAATCATAGGTATAAAATCTTAATTCGAAAAAGTATTTTGAAAAGAATATTATTTATATCTCTACTATTTTTATTAATAATGTGAAATTAAAAAATAGTCTCACTTCCGTTTTTAAATAATTCAGGATGCAGTGCTTTGAAATATGATTGCAAATAAACAAGGCCGATCTGGATACTCCCTCCTAAATGATATTTATAAATCAAGAAATTCGTTGGCCAAGGTCCAGATTTAAAAATAAAATCGAATTAAATAAATACTCTACTGTACATTACCAGCATAATTATACGGTGCTAAGGAGAAGAAACATTTTTGTGGAACTTCAATGAATCAGTTTTCTTAATGAGGTTGGGTTAGATTTAGATTGGACAGTGTTATATTCTAGCATACCTACTGCGAGGTAAATTTAAGAAATCACCGTTTCATCAAATTATCCTTGTAGAAGGACATCTCGGTGAACTAATCCCAAACCTATACTTTCTTCCTTCGGGAAATGAAAGGTATGAATCAATGAAACAATATAAATATATTTGGAAAAAAATATATATTTTATATTAAGACACGTGCTGGAAGTAAAAATTGATTTGACATTTTCTCGTTTATAATTAATATAATTAAAATTTTAAAATATCAAAACAATTTTTTTGTATAAAAAAACTACTTATGACGGTGCATATTTAAACTATTCAATGTAGACCTTGATTTTTAATTCAATTGAATACCAGAAGTGTCTATCAAACCAAATTATTACAGAAATAAACAGCATTTTACATAACAACGTTATTTTTATTATAATACTTCGATTATTATGCTATGGTGATTGAAAAATTGGGACGTTCCTTTTTTTCCTTTCGATTTTTCTATTTTCTTATCCTCCCACGGTAAATTGACCTTGAATACATTGCTTGAAACTCGACCAGGTTACAGATCTAGCTCCAAAGCCTAGATCTCCTAGACTGGAATATATAGTGGGGTATACAAAAAGGATCTTACAGATCGCAGTGTCTTAAGGCCATCTGAGCCAATCCATCTCCTTGTAATCAATACTAATCTAGACCACACTAATTTTGATCTGTTTTCAAATCCAAAAAAGCTCGTCTAAATGAGAGATATTTCGTGGGCCGGTGAAATCTTCTTTTATTTGTAAGAAATTGTAGTATCTGTATATTTGAGGCAATTTCCTAAACGGCCAAACTAATATTGAAAAAACTTGGTGAGCACATAAAATAGTAGATACCGAAGATAACAGATTTAATACTAGGTACTAAAACCTGAAATTTAATTTGTCATCGTTGTTTTTTTTTCCTACTTTTCTTGAAAACTACACTTTTATTCATTTTTGCAAGATAAATTATAGATTTTTTACAGATTTTGCTTTTTGCTGATCTGAGCAGACGATGAAAAGAATTAGTACCTACATCTAAAATAGTGTGTATACGAGTAGATGAACATTATCCCTAGCTCCTATTTTGTGTCTGTTATATATAGCTATTGTTTTCAAGTTTGTATTTTCAAACTCTTACTCCAATTTATTTTCTGTTCCCAGAAAACTTTCATGTTCCAATTATCAATATTTCCGTTGCTGCTTTTAATTTATTCGTATTTGTATTACAATCTTATCTCCACTCTTGTCTATTTGCTGCTACCTTATTTCCTTTCATTCTTCTCTCTTCTTCTTGGTCATAGCCTTCTTAAAAAAATCTCTTTCTTCTTTCTTCTCCTTCAGTTAAGCTTTATTTGCCATAATGGGTTCTTTATCCATCTTTATCATCTTTTCTCTTTTGTTTGACGTTCTACTTCACACGTCATTCTCTCCCCTATCTTGGTTATTTCTTTAGGCCTGTTATTTATTTTCAGTTTTTGACTCAATAGGTATCTATAATTCCCTACAAAAATATCGATGGCTCATTAGTACCAAGTTTTAATCCATTCATCATAACATTATTCATTTTCAATTGTTTTTTGCCTCCATTCCTTTATTTTCTTTCTCAACTACTTGGTATTTTTTTCCTAATACATTTCGCTCACAACTTCCATAATTCCTCATTGAAGATAGTCTGTTTATATTTAAATTCATTTTTAATTAGTTGCTGTTCCCTCTTCACATTCTTTTGACCTGCAGACATTTCCTTCCATCACAGTGCTTTTGATACCCAAAATGGTACGAATCTCTGATCATCTGAAGAATCATTCATTTTTCCATGTTAACGTCTGTTGTGTTTGTTGTCTGGGATTGACTGGGTAGTTCTACATTAATGTCTCTCTAGCATGCCGCCCAGTGGTTTTCAAGATATCTGGAGGATAAACGACGTTGGTCGTAATGATTTAGGTGAGGCATTCGCTGTCTTACCCAGCTTGATCATAAAAACTACAGTAGTCGCTCTTCTTCTCGCTGGAGACAGTTCCTTCACCCTCTGTTGCAGAAGTGCAGGTGAAATTGCGCCCCCACTTTTCGATGTATATATTTCGTACTGCCATCTAGGCAGCGCCACCATTATCCTCAACTCTGAGAGGTCGATTGTAACAGCAATCCGGCTCGAATGGAAGTGATTCCGAATGAAAAACTGGAGACTTTCCTTTCTGGTAGGTTAGGTTAGGTTAAGCGTGTTGGGAATGGGTCTATAAGACCCTCCACTGCGACTCGCAAGAGTCTATTGTGGCTCACACATTCTTTAAATGAACCAAACCTGGTAAATTATTCCAGAAGTCTAAACCTCTTCTTGCTGTCCAGGTATTTAGTGTTTGTTTGGCAAAACATAATATTGCGATGCCAATTGTTGGTTCTGGTCCGATAGAAACACGTACGGCACCCTCCCTTGCAATAGAGTCTGCCTTCTCGTTTCCTTCCATGCCAGAGTGGCCATGGATCCAGACCAGCAATACTTAATTGAGGAGAGTCTTTTGTGGCAGTCTAAAACCAATTTCGATGTTACACGGTGAAAGCTAAGTGCTTTCAAAGCCGCTTGGCTATCCGAGAAAATTTTTATTGTTCCATGTATGAGATTGGTTTGCTCCAATCTCTCCACACATGAAACAATAGCGTAAATTTCCGCCTGAAATATGGTTGCATAGGATCCAAAAGAGGTTGAAATTTCTGTCCTAGGTCTGCGCCCGTATTCACCCGCACCAGAGCCTGAGGGTGTTTTTGAGTCCTTTCTGGTAGACATGTAATTGCCATCGAGTCTCCCCAAATATCCCTGGCTCTGTCACCCAAAACCTTTACATAGGACCTTGTGAATTCTGGCTGGAGCAGGTATTCCACTTCCTCCAGGTTTCGTTCTTGGCATTTTTATTGCTTTTTGTAGTTTGTTATGGCTTTGTGATAAGTATCAGAATATCTTTTGAATTGACAACGAATTTCTCTTTTGATGCGATCTAGATTGTCGTTCTACTACAAAGTTTATCGTTTTTCATAGCTCTTGTACTAAAATTGTATCGGAAACAATTTTATGATATTATTTATTTTTCGTCTAAAAATGTTTATTAATGGGGATCATAGAAACCACGACGCTCTCATTGGCTTTCTAACCCTCCTGATGTCCTATTTTATATAAATAGTTATTTTACTAGACCGTTTTATGGTAGAGCACACATTCTCTAAAAAATCCTTGTTATATGCACGAGAAAAATACAAAATATAATATTTGTTAATAATGGAATATAATCGAGGTCACTGGATGGGTATTATGAAACCTGTAATACTGTTTGTTTTCAGCGAAAATTGACAAATTCTGTTTATTAGCTGATTAACAAATATTTTTCAATGTTTGTGTTTGAAATGTTTAACAATAATAAAAGGAAGTCATTAAGATAACAATTTGTGTGTGTACCTAAATCCTGAAATAGATAATGATATAAATATAGTCTATTCATATACAGGGTGTTTCTAAATCCATGCGGAAAATTTACCTGTATAAGGTAAAGAAGAAAGTTTTTGGAAGCCTGTGGAATAAATTCCGTGCTTCTGGTAATGTTGGGGGCTGTGATATAATAATAACCTGTGGATATTTAAACCTTCTCATATTTTGTCGCACCTACGATTTGAACTAATTGAAGTAAGTACAGAATTTTTCATTACTGTGTGACGAAACCCTTTTTTAAAATGAATATTGCCATCTGTCATGTGTTGACAGATTAGGATACTGTCAATAGTGGTGAGCAAAGCAAGGCCAAGACCAATTGTTGCTGTTACGGCCGATTTCATAAAGAAACATAAAGGATACTTTAAGTTTAAAGGATACTTTAATAAATATTATTGATTCCATAACCAATAATTCAAAGTATGCTTTAGCCTCAAAGCATCCTTTAAGGTTAAAGTGTCGATTTATCGACTTTATCTCTCTAAAGTGTCATTTAACTACAATATAACCTCAAAATTTTTATATTTGTGATTTTCAACAGCGACGTTTGCTAGTTTTGTATTAGTTTAGTCCTTGATCATATAATATGAATAATTTTCAAACCTCTAGTTCTAGCTCAAGTACGTCTGATGAAGAATCTATTTATATTAAAAGACCAAAAGTGTATATAGGTAAAGAACAGACTGTTTCGCAAAATATGATGAGCTCGATTTTCACGAGTTTCTCTTGAATGAAATAGAAGAGCAAATCGCTTCATCTACTCATGAATAAGTTGTAAAATCCATAGAGTTGTGTTATATACAATACAACAATAGAATAAACAAAAACCCTCATTCAATTCTCATTATATATAAGCTTTTATTCTACAATGAATAAAATACATATAAAAAATTTGCTTTAGTTGTAATACATAGGTACCTTTTATATTTCTTGAATCAATTTCATTTCTTCTTCTTGAGAAAAATTTTAAAAGCGAACTTTCTTATTATTTTTTGAAATTTCCATATTTTTCCAAATAAATCGCCTTCGCACGCCACAACTTTTAACAAAACTTAACCTCATTTATTTAGACAGGAACGGAAAAACGAGCCAAATATGACAGATCTTTCTATTTCATGTTAAAACCATGAATTCCAGGTTAGCAAACACTTTAAAAATTACTTAAAAGATACCTTATGGAAAGGACACTTTAATATTCATTATGGCACCAAACGATGGCAACAACTACTTTAAAAGGGACTTTAGTGTAAAGTCTCCTTTCGGTAAAGTGGACTTTAGTTATTCATCATGAAATCGGCCGTTAGTCCTGCTTATTCGGTCATGCTTAATCGGTCTTGCTTGTTCGGTCTTGCTTATTCCGTCTTATTTTTTCCGTCTTGCTTATGCGGTCTTGGACTTGCTTATTCGAAATTACTTATTCTGTCTTGCTTTTTCGGTCTTGCTTATTTGGTCTAGGTCTTGTTCATTTCACCTCTCTGATTTTTTCCACCTTTGCAGATCATCATGGTTATAAATAATTGATAATTTACAATCAATTATCAGCTTACAAAATTCTTAATCTAATTCCGCTATCAAATGTGACACTATACGTGACTCCTTGACGTTAGGTAACGTCACATTTTTCATAACCTTCATATATCAGTTATGAAAAGTAGTAATGTAAAAACTTTACGTAACTGTTTATGTTTCAACATAGAGATACCA
>CAJUYH010007036.1:0-13246 GCA_910591685.1 Galerucella tenella
ATATATATATATATATATATATATATCTATATATAATCATGTGTGGCCAATCTTTTTCAGCAGAATTTCTTTCAGCTCTTTGAAATATGAAATATGATTTACACTTATCACAATCATTGTTCGAACTGACATGAATTATCAGTGCAATTTACTATCTTTCATATAGTACCACATATTCTATACTATTAACTTTATTAATAAACCTATGTGGCGATCAAAAATTCAATGTGTTCATATCTCGTGTTTGCTTTCCATTAATACCACTGATGTTGCGGATCAATTCGATTAGTGATTATTTCATTAATAATTATCAATACCAATTTTCTAATTAGATATATGAATAAGTGCGAGTCAATAACTAATTAATCCCATAAATAACAGGAAAAATGAGGAGAATTGAATCGACTTCTTATTTATTAAGAATACACATAAATTTATTTACCTTCTTCAGACATTTTAGCCTATTGTTCCTCATCCAATGTCCCTATTGTATCTATTTATAATAAAATACTCTATATATATATATATCCTTTGTAATCTTTATTAATTAAATAATTGTGGGATTTTGAAAAGGTTCGAATATATTTTGTTACGTCGTCTATTTTCATAATAAATTATTGCATTTGTAACTCTGGTGCTTGTTCAACAGACAAATCATGGATGAGATAATATATATGTCATGTCTTATCCAAAAAGCGGAAATGGTGCATTTGCAAATGTAAGGCATCGCTTGAAGTGTTAGCAGACGCCAGATGGCTTGTTGCGGTTTATATGTTATATATATACATAATAATGCTCTACTTGGGCACAGTTAATCCATCCGATTAAAACTCTAACCGTGATTGATACAACGGTATAGTTATATTTATGAAAGGATAACCAGTGCCACTACTTTCACATATATATTATTAAATACTGTGGAGTATAGATACTGCATAATACAATAGATATTGAAATGCTAATCGGCACATTTTCTCGAATATATATTTTCATTGTGATTTGATAGATGTTAGAGAATATGAAAATGCAATAAAAGACAAAGTTCCATTGAGGATTCTTGAGAAATCATATATTTTCTAAGAGTCACTTTACGTTATGACATGAAGCAGGGAATAGTTTCATCTCTTGGCAGTTCCTCCGCTTCCCTTGGATGGTTAAGTGTTTCTATTGATGACGCGAGCGTTGATAAATTGAGCATTTCAACATCAAGTTTATACTGCGAGCTTTATTCCGTGTGGAGTTTATACTCGTAAGTATTATTTATATTGACTATCTATCTTTATTGCAAGATATAATATTTATAGGTTATTTGATAGGAGATGATTTTGAACACTGATTCAATCTGATAATATTTGAAATGTTGAACTTAGCGATTGAAAACATTTACAATTGTATTTTATTTTATTTTTAAATTAATATTGTCTATTTTTACAATGAGTTATTCTGATTATGGACAGAGTATCACATTGTCGAAATATTAAACACCATTTTGTGTCGTGTACGTCGAATAGAGACATGGTGCACACGTTGTGGGTTTCATTCAGTGACGTTTATTCTGCACTCGAACCAATTAAAACTATTAACTGGAATACGTGCGGTAACGTCTGCTCTTGACATCCATTAAATACCAGAAGTGATCGTTATTAAATTGAACAAACTGCTATTAGAAAAATGTTGTAAAAACAAATAGAAAATATGTATCGGTTCATATGACACATTGACACGAAAAAATAGTTAGTTCAAAACAAAATAATAAAATTAGGAATGATTGCAAATAATTCAATACATTTGCCCAGCCGCATGCCATTGAATATTCACGCAACGATACATTTACGCGTCGCGGAAGTGGTCACCAAAATTTCGAACCAAATGTATTCCAAGTGCGCATGTACCATTTTAAGTGGTCAACATATATGCAAATAATTGCAATGACTATTTGTATAAATGTATTTGTAGCTACATGTATGATAAACATGCGCTGCATACATTTTATATAGAGACAGTAGCAACAAGTTATAATAATAGAAAGTAATATTTAAATTAGCTATGGTATTGTTAATGCAAAGTTGACTTCATCGACAATGCGTATAATGCAAGTTGCGGCACAGTAATAGCTAGAAAAATAAGAAATTGTATAATAATGTGATGATCATTTAAATATATGTTAATATATGAAATTTCCAAATCGCTCGCATACCCAATTGGAAAATGACATTGTCAACGTTTATAAAATACAGTTGTCTGCATAAAAACATGATTTTCAGAATATGTGTTCAGTGAGCTTTTATAATCGGGAGTGCTTTCGCTATTCTATTGTGAATGTGCGCATGGTAAATCATATTCGACATACATTTTATGTGTTCATTGCAGCGAGGTACAATTTCAAAAGGTTCCATTGGCTTTTTGCAACTAATATCGAGACATAGAAATATATCGCACATACTGGATGGTTTTCTGTCTATTATCATACTTGTTTTTCCTTTTTAAAAATATTGAATGACATGAATTTGTGAAAGAGAGTGAAAATGGAATTGAAAAAGGAAATAAAATAAAATAAAATAAAAAGGAAAACCTCTCATGCTCACACAAATGTACATAAATGTTCATGAATATTGAACAAAATATTTAACGCTAACAAGAATCCAGAGATCAAACAATAAACCATATTTAATACAGATGATCACCACAGAGCAATTTAATATTTTCGCCCCCATTAATATTCACATCTACCAAATCACACACATGCGCAAATAGAGATTATACATACCCTCCTCACCAAACTGTTATCAAACACATTGAACAACGTGAAGTTTGATATGATCCGCCTACACATACATAATTGTTTTGTCTTTCTGTATATAAATTTGTTTCATAATATTTATCCTATTTTTTTTAACTGTGCATTTTTTTCACTTTTAATTTCTTTTTTTTTCATCCTATCTTGTTACACAAACGCAATTGAGCACGATTGGGAATAATAATTGGTGAAAAAAGGTCAGCACAAATAACGCGCAACATTGAAAAATAAATAATAATAATAATAAATAAATAAAATGAAACTAAAGAAAACGAAAAAAAAAGGAAGAATGTACACAATTAAATTATTTCAATTAGAGTATTTTGTGATGGCGACAGTTCCTACAGATTTTCAGCTTTATTACAACATTGCGCGTATGCAGAATCTCCCCCACGATAATACACCTTAAACTCTCCTGGATATCCTTCCCCTTTTCGCCAGTTAACTTTGTTATAATCCAACATTCACGTATATAACATCTTCCTATTCGTTCCATTCAAATGGGTCTACAATCTACGGGGGTTATATTGGCGAAGAGAACTTTTGAACGCCCTAGAGAAGTGAAATCCTCACTTTATTCATTCCGTTCCCTGCAGCAGAATTTATCATGGTATATATGTCTTAACATATATATATATATATATATATATATCCATATGTAATATAGACATATGGAGGTATTGAGTCAAAGCCAGAATCTCAATTCGAGATAAAAGCATCAATTAATATCGCTGATAAATATTTCTTAGAATAAACATTCTATGAAACATTTAGATACATACATAAATACAAAAAGTCATTTTATTAAAACAAGAGCCATCTCTTCAAAGTATTCGCAAATACTTCAGTCTCTTGCCATTCATGTCCTCATAGTGACATGAACTCAAGCGGGACTACAGAATATTTGCCCTCAGTTGTCATATTGGAATACTCACTAAAACACAATTTATTACCTGATTGCACCATCGGACATCTCAATATATATATATATATATATATGTGTGTGTGTAGATGTATATATATACAATTATCAATATCTACACGAATAACAAATTCGCGATGGCCTCTCGAGATGAATTCAATCCGCTAAGAGCTGTCATGCAATTGGTATTTCTCTCGGCCTCAGCTCCTTCTCCATCACTCTATATGTGTTGCTCGATGTCTATATACATCAATCACGTTGTATACACGAAGCATATTTACATATTCGCAGAATTTTTTCATTTTGTTTTTAGTTTGATTTGAATTTTTGTTTTAATTGTGAGGCGTTGAAAGCGAATATTGTATCTTGTTAAAATAAAATTGGAATAGATACGCACTCGTTACGGATTATTTGTTCAAATAAAAAAAAAAAAAATGATGAAAAGCGACAAATTTTAATCTGCTGACAAATGCTTTGATGTCTGCAATTAATCTCTAATACTTTGAATTCAAATTTCTGAACGACCGTATTTCTATCTCTATTTTATTTTTACGAAATAATTGAATTGACGCTTTTATATATGGATATGATTAAAAAAATAAAAAGCATACATAAACTACAATAAATTTTAAATTAATAAGAGGATATGAGAAAAAAAACAATACATATAAATGTCTATATATCAAAATAAAATATCATGGAATGAAAATAATGATTTATTAAGAGTTATAATGCTTCTCGAATACATCCAACTCGTTGAGCTATAACGTCGGTCAGTCGGTATTATTCTTCGTAAAATAATTTATCACGTTGTCAAGGCCGATAGACATGTAAGTTCGCATAGATAGAGATGTGTTTGCGTATATATATGTGCACATACACGTTTAAATAGTGTGACAGGCGACAGAGTGAAACGCTTGGATACGTAATAATACTTTTATGGGACAGTATTCTCGGGCTTGAGAAGCCTGCTGTGCGTTTCCGGACGGTGTACCTACGTTCTCTTTAATCATTTGCGCGTGCATGGTCTTGAGTAATGGTTCACCATCTACTAACCAACATGTCACATTATTGTCGCTTGCCATTAATTCACACATGAATATATATATATTTATACACATGCATATACGTATATAGTTTGTAAGTATACAAAAGTGACAACAGGGTCATTAACAATTTTATAAGTATATATATTTTATTCAAAATTGTGTTTTATGCACAAGCAAACTTCAGTTATACATTTCAATTTTTCTCTATTCAACATTACCAATACTCAAAATAAATTCCTGTACAAGTCGAAAAACTTGAAGAGAATATAAACAATATTGAAGTATAAAGTTTCAAAAGATTGTTCGCGTTTGTGTGAATTAGCGAATCTAAAGTTTGAAATAGAATTTCCGCAAAAGTTTGATTCAACGCATTTGATTTCGTTGGATTTCAATGTTGAATATAGTTGAATGCAAAGAAAAATTCAATACACAAGCTTACGTAGATATATGTATGCATTTATGAAAAAACAAATAGGTTTGGCTGAAAAAAAATGCCACATCGACAATTGTTGTCTCAATGTCTACTTTCGCGCATTCACCTCTCAATCGAAAAATATAAACCTATATATATATATATATATATGTAATAAATACAATCGCATAAGAGGAGAACGCGCTCCATTGGCAAAAGGCATACACGGATGAATGCCCATTCGCATTCCACGTTGACCCAACTCTCAACGATGTCCAGCCATACTCCGGTCGACGTTCTCTCAATATCATGCTCAAATTCAACGGCGAAATATTCTTTTCAACGTCGCATCAACGGAATATGCTCATTGAGACATCGATATAGAGTGAATGGACAATAAAAAAGATGACGACGCAACGATAAAAAAAAATTCCAACCGAGATATATATTTTTCTTTTATAATAATAAAATCAATAAAAATATCAAAGTGACTCCGATGAATTTTTGTATTGAACTGATATCGCCATTCACATCTCTTGATTATATCATCTATTAGTTTGATATAACTGGAGAGCAAAGTAATTATAATCGAAGACGACGCGATGCATAAATATATAGTCAAGTACGAATATATGTAATACCAAAGGTTCGGTATACTTCATATTCATGGTAATTGCCATTAGCTAAGCAATGGAAGTCAAGGCACGGCTAGCTGTCGAGCATCGAGTTTATAATTAATTCATTAGATTAAACTTTACACACGATGCACGTGGTAGTATGCATTGGCTATACGCTAGAGTGAACGTTTATGTATTAACATCCCATACAAGTAAATGAAGTTTCAATATATATGTTCAATTTTTTATTTGCAACACTATCACATATCACTCACACGATTCTTGATATCTAAATGCCAAAATAATAAATAAAATCATAAATATAATTCGATTTAATTGAAATTAACTCGCTCTTAACTTTTTTTTTTATGTAACAATAAATTGAATGAACTGTAGATTATTGGTGGTGGACCGTGATATATGCAATATCTTTGACATAATTTTTAGCGCTGATGGAGTTTATGTTAGTATCGGACTCGCACGAAGCTAGTTGAGGGTAAATGTACATGTATACAGACACACATGTGAAAAAGTAATTTACGGAAGTTTGCTATCATGTGAAGACACATGTGATATATAGATGTACTTGTTTGGAAGACAATAGCAGCAGCTCATACGCAATATTCATGATTTTACATCTATATATTTAAAGGTTCAAAATGGAAAACCCATAAGATTGTTGGAACGATTTTGACGCCCATAAATTTACCACTCAGTTGAAACATCCATGAAGGAATAGGTAAAACATTTCACGTGTGTACCACTACTTTGTTCATATAGGTATATGCATAAATTTTTTTCTGCAATAAAATGTTACTACAGTCTGTCTAACATGTTAAATTCAAATTGATAGAATGAATAAATCATATATTTTTGTAAATCAGTTCATGATTGTAATTATTTATAAATTCAATTAATAACATTCGCTGTATACAGATATAATTTGTTTGATAAAGTTGCTTGCAAGATAGATAGAAAACAGGAGACAGAAGTTTGTATTTGTATGTATATACTTGTATATTGGCAAGGCGGACAAACTCGTAAAGTTTAATGCTATAAAATTCATCGTGCTCTGTTATAAAATACAACATAAATAAATCATATATTTTCTTATTTATACACGCAAATTGAACAGTATGTTGTATAGTTTTTTTTTAAATTAAATTTGTTTACTAGAAACTGCCACAATTCGCACTTTACATCAATTACATTTTTAAACTTCTATTATAGAAATTTTATTGGGATATTTAAGAAAGTGAATAACTACACTCGTAATTGTAGAGTATGAATAAAAAAAATGTCCACCGTTATCTATATTGCAAGGTGAAAGCGAGAAACTTTGTGAAAGCATATAAAAACAAAAATGTTGCTGATGTAAAGACAGACATAGTATATGCATGAGACATCAGTATTGCTCGTTTTCTCAGTTACTATCCAACAAAACTTCAGCAACATAAAATTTTACAGAGCGATCAGGAAAAATATCTTTTCAAATAGCGATCAAATACCGTTCAACTGTTATACTGCTATACACATTTATATTTATATATTTACACATCGGTTTAACGGACAAAAATTCGTAGCAAAGTTTTGATAAAATATTGCAATTGTAAAACAAAGAAAAAAAATAAAAAAACTTGCGTATAATAATTTACGTATTGATCAATTTGGCAAGAGAATAAATAAAAAATATATTACTTAATAGTTGGGATATACATCTTGATACAATTCTGTCATCAATGCAATTTCAATTCTAATCATCAACATGAACGTGCGCTTGAACACACTATATATGGCATGTTGTGCCATTGCAATTATATTGCGCGTTGATTGAATTGACATTGGCGCAAAGCCGAATTACGTTTGTCAATGTAACATGAACGCATCAGTATAATACCAATGAAAGGGAATCGCATTTGCTGTATTAATTCAATCAATAGTTATATAAATACATCAGGTAAATATATATCATTATATATAAAAACGTCAATGAATATAGTTATTTATAAATATATACACATTAATTTTTATGCCTGAAAATACATGAATAAAGTTGTGTCTCTGAAGACAAAACGCGTGTTTGAGACAGATAATATTTTAAAATTCAAGAATATCACAATATCAAGAAGTAAATGATCTGCTTTTTATATGTTTGAAAGCGGGGAAACATTTCAAGTGAGATCGTAACAATGCAATCAATGCAAATTTATAAAATAAAAATATTCACGACGTTTCGAATGTTCTATCGACTGTCTACACACACACACATATATATATATATATATGTAATATACTGATCGTTTCTGCATGTTGCTCTATAAGATTTTAATAAACGTACATTTTATGTAAAATGTATTCGAATTTTTTATTAAACTAATAAACACATAAATTGACATTAAGAAAGAAAAAATATAAATTTTATCATATTGCAAAAAATATAATAAATGATAATTTTATGACGGAAAATATTTTATTATACAGTGCGTAGAATATAAATATAAAAATGCATGGTATGTCAGTCAATTAATTTTGAGAAACTTCCCGTTAACGATGCAAACATTCCTTGATAAAATGGTGTGATATATGGGCGCGCTATTAAATGCGAAATGAATGGATGCTCAAGAGGCAATAAACCCATATAGAATAAGGGTGGATGTACCATGGTGTCATATATATATATGAGATGAGTAAAATACTCAAACCATCGATTAAATATTCATGAATCTGAGGACTATTCATAAACAAATTGGTCATTGCACCGTTCGTTCGAAATTTGCAACACAATAAGGCTTGTAAACGGCATGGCCGCGTATGCATTCATACAATACACATATATACACATATATGCACTTAGCAGATTTGCTTCATTTTGCAACTATATACACAGTAAAGTCTCGCGGTCTATGTATCTATGTGAAGCATATATTTACATAGATGGTGATTTAATACAGTTCAAATTATTGACGTGCAGTATGTACAGTCATTATTGAAAATACAATAACACTCGATTTTCAATCAAATTCACTTTTGATTGACACTCCTGTACACACTCGATTAATTTAACAATAAAAGTTACATTTTACGCTGTGCAATTTATTTATTTGTAATTGTCCTGTTGTGCCAAATTGGAATTTAATGAAAAATTGTAGTGGCAATTAATTGGAAAAAAATTGGATAACGTCATAAATGAATGCTCCATATATATTTATTTATATTTAGAATAGGAATTCACATAGAGAAATTATTCTATTGACGATCGAATAATACTCGTAACATATTTACGCCAGCGCCGTTACTTCTGTATTCGCAACCAATACACGATCCAATATTTCGTGCCACGCATATATTGAACATTCAGACGAGTTCATTAGTCGTAATCACTGGGGTGATGCTCTTCGTGCGCGATTATCAGGGGAGAGATATATTATTTATATATATAGATATATACATCTGTAGATTTTCTTTTTATTTCATGTATTTTATTTATAATTTTTTTTTTCTCCAAGAAGCATTTATTTATTTTTTTTCCTTTTTATTATATTTTTTTTTTTTTTCGGTGTATTATATATGAATATCGTATTTTTTTTTTCTTTAGAACACGTAAAATGCGGGGATCTGTAAGAATACTCTCGGGAGAGGCCATATACGAACATGAGACGCGCAAGGAATTTTTAAGATGAGATTACGAGGCCTCATGGTCGCTTTATATATGGAATGAAAATTTGTTGACTCGTTGAGTGAAGCTTAAAATATAATGTACGATATATAGTTGTTATCGTCGTATAAAATAAAAGAAAGAGAATGATTAAAGAGTGGTATGGAAGGACTAGCGGAAGTGAGAAGAAAAAAAAACATTGAATAAAATTTGTAGAATTGCGAAACTCAGAAATGAATTTGAAATGACAGAAAAGAAAAAGGAATTGAAGAATAAATTAATAGAGTGTATTTTCAATAGAATAATAAAGTTGTTATACAAATCAAAATATGCTTTTGATAAACAAAAGAAGATCAAGTAGAACAGACTGTTGGTGCTAAAGAAAATCCAAATTAAACTTTATTTTCACAATATATATATATATAGAATCAGGTCATGTTACCTGCTCTTTGTTAATTAAGTTAATTAATGGATTGGCCAGACTGTCAGAGTTTACTCAGCAGAAGTGCGCGGTGGTTGCAACTGGTAATGCGTAGAAAACACCAAGCAGGCAACATTAAAGATTAATTGCCGAAGTTTCCATGCAATGAGAGAGTCATCCGTTGATGGGTTTTATACTGTACACCATGATATTATATACCTGTATACATCATCAAATAATTTTGTGATAATTAATGCTTTATATGAAAAACAACACACACTTGAAACATTCACCCAAATACTTGAGCAATAAACAAACAATTCATTATCATATACATTTATAAATTCATATTAAATATTATCCATAAATAAAAAATAAAAAAAAATAAAAAAATAAATAAAATTCACTTCTATCATCTCACTCACTCCCTATCTCAATAATATATCCATGTATATTAAACCATATACCATATACATATTTGAATATATCGAAAATTTCTCATCTGATTGTCAATTCCCCAAACACAGTGACCCGAAGTACAACGCGATATCGATCTTAATGGATTATTAATGTGCACGATTAACGTGCGCGTTGCCCATGTCCATATATAGTATATATTGGTATGGTCCCGCATCGTGTATATACCAACGGCATGAATTTCGTGCTAATGGATGGCACGAGTTTACAATGCCGCTTTACGGATGCTCCTTCGCGGAATGTCTCTCATATCCCGCTTTCGCTGTGTTCCCCTGTCTCTCTATTGCGTCGTCCCACTTCCACGCATTCTCTCTATTAATGGCCACGTACAAGAGGCCAAGGTATAGAACGAACCCAACATCCCTTATGTTAGGATTAGGACGTGCTTGGTATATACCATACTCTCACGTTTGTTTAACTGATCGTTAATTTGCTCCTTGGTCTATGTATGCCATCAATTAATGAATGCGAACAGCAATACATTCCATGAAATATTTCGAAGACAAAGGTTCATTGAAAATTTTCACTGAGCTTTAATGAACAATCGAAATAACAAATAGATTCAATTCTCCCTCCAAGTCCATTTTCCATTTTTCTCATCTGAGTTTGTACATTGAATATTAATTCACTTCAATTTGGTATAATATAGTGTAGTATATCTGTGAAACAAATATCTTGAAACTCTTTCTGCTTCAACTCCCGCATTGTTCAAATATGTATAGGTGTATGCAGCGGAATATGAAATGTAGTTACTGCTGCTGCTACTTCTACTGCTACTGATACCGGTCTGCACATATCTGCACTGTTTCTACTTACACTCCTGACAAACTAAACTTTCTATAACTGTCAAAAATATTTTCCCACTGTATACACATGTAAAAATGATTTAATGATCATTTAATTGATATTGAATTACAGATTGGTAGAATAGCGTGATGAAAATAAAATTTAATGATATTTAATTAATCCGAATGGTTGTGCAGTTGTATTACTGTATTTTCAATTCGTGAAGGGACCCTCGAGACACATTATATATTCATTGAGTCAAATAGTCATTGCGTCACTCGAAAATTTTATTGAACTAAAACAGTACCCAAGTGAACACGACAGAATGTTCATCGCATTCAAAATAGAATTGTTTATACAGCTGTCCCAGTGTCCAGCGCGAATATACATGTATATTTATTCGGAATGCTTTTGATGGGTCAAGCATGTAAATGGTTGTGTGCACATTCGTTATCATTGCACAGCTCACGACTCCGAAAGGGCATATCACTATTATCATATAATTGGCAGCAATGTTCCAAATTTCATTCGGGGATTTTCATAACAAATCTCAACTGATAATATTATAGAAAAAATTGATGTATGATGTATGATGCGTATGATGGGTTTAATTTATTGCATCGAAACAGGAATAACTTATACATTCCACCGGTTAATTAATCAATAACACAATCCAATGAACATTATGGGTACTGGTAAATAAGAGGTTTGGATATTTGAAAATAAAAATATAAACTCTAAATTGATGTTGTATAAATATATAATATTTTGTGTTGACTATTCCGTGAATGCAGTCTAGTAGATTTAGTTTAAGGAGTTTTAAAATTGATGTGACATTTTTTTGCACACCAAATGCCAAATTAATGCCATTACGCGAGTAACGCAATGGTAAGCGGAAGAAATGATAGCCAACCATAGAAAATTCTCGAGAACTTGCGAAAATAGAGTAGAGGAAGAGTGTAGAAGAGCGAGAGATTGTCGAGTTTAGAAGTTTGCGCGACAGGAAATGGAAAAATGAGATGAAAAAATAAAACGAACATGAAAAAATAATGATATGGAAATTTATCGAGAGTTGAACGAATCGGGAACACTCGAAGATGTCCAAGTTGCATTAATGCACATTCAGTATTGAAATAGGATTATAAATAAGGAAAATAATAGAAAAAAATTTGATTAAGTGAGTAAGTTAAATATTTATTCACAAGAGACTTTTTTACGTGTAGAATGATGAGATGTAGTAAATGAAGAGGAATTAAAATTATATAAAAATAAGATGAAGGAGTTCCGTATGATGGAATTTTTTATTTTCGTCTGTTTTTATTTCTTTTGCGAAAATCTTTTTTGTTTACTGAATATGTATAAAACCCATATATCACCAATGATATCAATCTCAACATAAACGATTAAATAAGTTGACGTATGAAACGTTTCATAAATACATCATCCATTGGATTTATTTTGAGATAGTAGACTACAATGTGAGAGATAAAAAGGTGAAAAAACAAAAGGGAAGTTAGAAGTATTGGCATACATCATGAAAATAAGTAAAAAATATGGGAAAAACATCAAGACTATTCACGATACATATTGTTGAAGCTAATAAAAAAACACAATTGGGAAACATTGGGACTAAATGAATGTCTGAATACATTCCATCCATATATGTATAAGAACTTTTCGATTTTATTATTGCTTTTTTTGTTTATTTGGTCCAATATTCTATATTTATCCAATGACCACATCTCCATCGCCGTATTTTTCTATTCGTATACGATTAAATCTTCTTCCAATCCGATGACCCTCCAGTACAAATCAACTATGGAATAATGGCCACCTTGTGTACACTCCCATTGTATAAACAGGAAATATAAGATAACATAAACAAATAACCGAAAGAAAAGAAAAATAATCGGTGGAATAATTCATCATTGTTATTTTCGACTTTCCTATATGCTTTCTTCTCTTCTTTTCACCTTTTTTTTTTATTTCGCTTTTTATACACTACACTGAAGTAAAAAATGTGGAAAAAGTGACAAAAAGGAAATGAGGTGGATCAACGCCTGAGGATATTTTACCTTTTTGTTTTTTTTTTGTTTTTTTTTTTTTTTTT
>CAJUYH010007037.1:0-18524 GCA_910591685.1 Galerucella tenella
CGCCCCCTGCTGGATTATTCTTCTTTCAAGAAACGGGCATTGTTTGTTATCGATTGTTCGAAACAGGAGGAAAGCATGAAGGCGTCCACAGTCGATGTGAAACTTGACATTGAAGCAAACATAGGCTTTCCCGAAAATACCAAAGTCTATTGCATCATAATTCACGATTGCGTGATGGAATACTTCCCCCTCACCGAAATTGTTAAAAGCTTGAACTAGTTGCTGATCAGAGTTAGTGTTCGAGCAGACGTCAACATGAGAGTAGCATTCGTAGACATTAAAGGTTTTGTCGTAGACGGGATTTTCGTTGCCAAAGAGCTCACCATAGAAATTGGCTTCAAAAGTTCACATTACATATTTTTACCACCGCAACCGTTTTCCACATTGAGCAACGAGGACAAGAAGACCACATCATACTTGGAAAGAAATGTGCACGGCATTCGATACTCTTCAGGAGATGTAGAATATTCTAAAGTAAATGAAATATTAGAAAGCAAGTTATTGTATGCCGCAGACTACATTTACGTTCGAGGACAACAGAAAGCCGAGTTTCTGCAAAAGAAATGCCACGGTATTTTTCCACATATTATTGACGTTTGCAAATTTGATGGTACGCCGTGTGAAACAGGAAACTTTGCCCACGATCCAAACCCCTGCCACGCCACTGGAGTATATTCGTGTACCGAAAGAAATGTACAACGCCTCCGCCACTGGTTTTCAAATACTGTATTACCATTATAAATAAAGATTTTTTAAAAAACATGGGTTTTATTAAAACACTCTGTATATTCATCAACTTTTATATTACATGAAGATTGGAATTTTCGTTTTACAATTTTTAAAATAATTTTTAAAATTAAAACAAATACAGCCACTAATATTACACATGACATGGCGAAAACGTTATTAATTTCATTTTTTATATCCCCTTCTGTTCTGTTGAACATGGTGTAGGTTGAATACGTCTTAACGGATAAGTAGTTTGCGGCAGTCTACGGGCTTGGAACTCTTCAGGCAACCAGTGAAGACTTCTCCACGTCACTTTCTTATCAGATAAACTAAGATTTTCCAGTTGATTTATAACCTCACTTTTATCTTCGTAAAAAGCAATGTCTAATTTACCAATATTCTTAATGAACTCCTTAAAACGATGACTGTTCTCTTCTGACGACATATTACAAAAGAACACTCTGGTGGCACGATGTTATTTTATTAAATTTTTTCGTCCGCGCCACCTTATCATCCAAACGGATCTTTCTCGACTACGTCACATTTTACAGTAAGAAGCGTACGGTGCGCGCGCTGTTCGACCTCGCCACCTTATAAACCTAACGGATCTTTCTCGACTACGTCACATTTCACAGTAAGAAGCGTACGGTGCGCGCGCTGTTCACATTGCAGCAATACCTTTCTTCGCTCATAATATGCATGAGAGCTCATGTGTTGAATGCGTTGCTATAGACGCGAAGGTTGTGGGATCGAATCTCACTGAAGTTTTTTCCAGATTTTTAAATATACAACAGGACTAAAAATGGCTGCCGCTTTTAAATATACAACAGGACTAAAAATGGCTGCCTTAAATTAAAACGCGCGCGCCGCCACTCTCAGCGCCACCAAGCGGAGATTTTTGAAGTAGTGAATTCGAATCCCTGTTGTTCTATCTACTCAACACAATAAACACTGGAAGAATACGACCAGGCAATTACATGGGAAGGAATTCATAGAAGAACCATCAGAATCAGTAGCGAAAGAACTGCTCTCAATGAGCAGGAACAAACTACGCACCATAACGAGGCTACTTACGGGACACTTTCCCACAAAGGAGCACCTAAACAAAATAGGGCTGTATAACGGAGACCTTACATGCAAAAGATGCAAAAAGGATACCGAAACAGCTCTGCATATACTATGCAACTGTGAGTCGCTGGACCACAGAAGGCAGAAACTGTATGGCAGAACCCAAATGACTCCAGAAGACTTCTACAACCAACCAGCAAAGAACCTGTATGAGCTAATACAGGGAACGGAATAGCTGAATAGGTTGTAGTCAGAGCACTAGGAGTATCCACAATAAGCCCAGGAGGCTGAGGTGGTATCGACGAAGGGTCGGCTCCTTTGAAAAAAAAAGCAATGTCGAGCACCAGACCAAAAATTCTTATCGACCAAGGTAAATACATATTTAAACTTATCAATTTTTTTTACCATAAGTTATTACTAATTTTGTATAACAGTAAAATACCTATACACCTTATGCCATTAGTTTAACATTGTGGTCCCGTAGCACAGTGAGGAAAGGCGCCGCTTAAGGTTTTTTTTGATTTGTACGTGCCAGGTTCGAGCCCATGGTAGTACATTTTTTTCATATTTTTTTAAATCAAATTTCTTCGTAGAAAAACTAGTGTATGAAACTCTCATGTAATGGTATTGATACACTTGCATTAACCATACGAAACTCGCCTTTAGCTCGTTTTGTATTGTAACGTCTTTTGTTAACATTACAGTTCAATAATAGTTTTTATCGCCAACCGTCAGTAAAGCCATCAATTATCAGATTGATTTCCGGAAGTAAACAAACAGTTTACCTTCCTTCCGCATTTGCGGCAGGTAAAGTGACATATGCGGCAGGTAAAGTAATTTGACTTTGACATTACTCGAAAATCATCATCTGTCAGTGTCACGTTTCTCCCTATTACGGCTCCATAATAGTTTTCTGGCGATTTGTTAATAACAAATTATTGTTGGAACTCTTTTGACTTCAGGAATTAACTTTTATAATGCTTCAGGGTGTACCTTCAATTTAAATATAACAAATAATAAGTAGATTTGTCCTATATTTGCTGTTTACTTTGTCATAATAAAATGCAATGAAATATACATCAGTTTCTTATATTCTGAATTCTGAGCAGTTGGCGATAAAATTTTGTATGCACCACGTCAGCAAAGTGTCTTTATCGGACTCGCCTGTTATTCGCCTCGCTTCGCTCGTCTCATAATTTCAGACTCGTCCGATAAAGAATCACTTTACTGCCTTGGTACATAAATAACTATTACGCAACAGTTGAACCAAATGTATCAGTAATTTCAAATTACATAGAAATCGCTGATTCTAACTAGCTTGCGGATTATTATACTTATTGTTTTGTCTATTAAAATATATGAATTGCTTTGACGACATTATTATTATGTTAATTGCATCCATTCTATTCTACTTCGATTGGAAATAAACATGTAAGGAGATCGGTCTCTTGAGTTTTACTTTTATAATACTTACTTGATTATTATCGATATCCTGAACTTCCATTACATGGTGATCCTGCCGAAAACAATTGTATAGAAATTGTTAAGCATCAAGTATAAGTTTTTAAATTATGGGTCAAAAGCAGTCTACGCATCAAGAAGTTGCGAAAAATGGAGTTGTGAACTCAAATTTCATAGTGAAAGAGAAACAGATACAAGTGACAGGAGATATTAAAGCGTTACTTTACATAATTGTCGCCGTTCTGAGTATTAAATTGTCATTCAAAATTTACAATTGCCACACAAGAAGAATAAAAAGGAATTTAAGAAAAGAAATTGTGCGTTCCCGAACAAGTATGGTGTAGCTGTAGTTTAGTGACTGGACCGTGGTATAAGTGAGGTACTGTTGTCGGAAGTGTACCGTATCGGTTCGAGTGACTATTGATAATTTCTGGTAAGGTATATTTTTATGTATTCGATTTTTTTTAACCTCGTACGTTACTTATTTATCCTTATTAACAATTGATGTGGGAACAAACTATTGTTCAATTAGAATTAATTAAAAGACAAGCTAAAAGTGCCATTAAAAGGAATGTACCGGAAACTGCTGCCATTAGAGATGAGATAAGAGATAGCTTAACCGTTTTATTCAACAATTTTACGCGAACTTTGGCTTTTACTTGGGAAACCTTAGACACTGAGCAAAAATTCGCGGTAAATCAATTGTTTCAAAAGATTAGGGACCCAATTTCAAGGGAATTTCTGGCTCTTAGTGTTAGGTACAAAATACCTACTTCCTGCATTCAGGGAATTGACCCTCGTCTACTCGAGGAAGATAGCGAAGACGACGATAACTCAGAAACCATGCCAGTTAGCGCTATTGAATTTTGACGACATTATTATTATTATTATGTTAATTGCATTCATTTCATTCTACTTCGATTGGAAATGAACATGTGAGGAAATCGGTTTCTTGAGTTTTACTTTTATAATAGTTACTTAATTATTATCGATATCCTGAACTTCCATTACAGTATCCCGGTTAATGCTTGTGTATTAATAACCCTCAAATCATGATGGTTGCATAATATACTATTTTTGTTTCCAAATTTTGAAACCGACATTTTTTATAATAATTGTCAAATTGACAAATTTACTTATTCACAGAAATAGTATGGAAGACATTCTTAATCCTCCGCCTCTTGTTCTGTGTGCCAAGGCGGAAGCGAGAATGCATACATACTGGAATGCAATGAGAACTGGTCTCAAAACATCAATCTATTGAAAATATTTTATAATTTTCAAATTTTAACCTTCTTTCAATGATACCAGGAAGAAGTTGAGATATAAGTTTGCCAACGCAGGAATAACTTCATTTCTAAGCATATTTAAATATTTTTCAGCTGTCAAATTTCCATCTATAAATATAGGACCAATAATATGGTCGCCTATGATACCGGCCCAAACGTTCACCTTTTGAGGGTACTGAGTATGTGTCTCACGCATCCAATTAGGATTCTCTGCTGACCAATATCTACAGTTCTGTCGGTTCACCTCTCCATTCAATGTGAATGTTGATTCGTCAGAAAAAAGAATGGTACCAAGAGCTATCTCATTTCTGTTCATCTTATTCATCAATCTTCCACAGAAATCCATTCTACGATCTGGATCGTCTTCTGTTAACTCCTGCACAAAATTTAATTTGTAGGGATGAAGTTTTTCTTTATGAAGACATCTTAGAACAGTTGTATGACTAACAATATTTTCACGGGCAATTTGACGTGTATTTGAAGTTGGATTCTCTCCGACACTCAACAAATTATCCACTTCCACATCATCTTTAACGAAGTGTGGTCTTCTTTTCAATGGTTTGACATGTCCAAGTGCTTTAAATTGTGCATGAATTTTAGACACAGTACTTTGTGAAATATTAGGCAATTCGGGATACCTGTGATTAAATAAGTTTGCCACTTCAACTTGACTTCTGCAGTTATCCTCGTACCCGATCATCATTAAAATCTCAATTCGGTGAGTCTCAGTTAAATATTTCATTGTTATGTCGACAAGGGAAGAGAGTTTGACAAAGATTTTACTTTTCAGTATAAACTGTCAACGCCTCAACAACTGACAGAATAGAAAACAATCCACATTATTTACCGATTTAAAACAATACACATTATTTACCGATTTTGTCTAATTATTGGCGTTTTCAGGCAATTTTCAGGTATTTATGATAAAATTCATGGGCGTACCAGGTTTTGTTTAATATACAAATACATCTAATAATTCGTTAGTTTAGATTTTTGATAAATCCATATTTAGCTAATTTAAAAAAGTACCAATATTTTAAGTGTAATAAATTATTAATTTTAAAATTTCACCCTTTATAATTTATAATTGACCATACATTATTCGGTTTGTTGGAATCGGTTCATTAAGAGGATTTCAAAAATATGCAAATATACAGGGTGTTTCATTAAAAAAAACAACACCGAATATGGCATACTTGCGTGAATCACCCTGTACATTTAAATTTATGTTTACATAACGCACAACTCAATTCAAAAGTTGACGTGTCTCGGCATTTTTTATAATTATCTAAAATAATGACATAAATAATTTTATTCCATAAGTGGTTTCCATACTGTATAAAAAATGCGCTCTAGCAGCATCACCAATAATCAAACCTATCACAGGTAAGCTGGGTTTGATAAAGCAATAAATGGTTGGTCTAATGAGACCAAGTTTGTTGAAATCCGTTTAGGAATTACTGTTGCTTAAGAAAAATTAAATTACTCCGCTCCACTCAATTTTGATAGATACCCACCTCAAAAAGTGATGAACAAGAAGATACTCAAATGAAAATTAGCTTCAAGAAGCATATATTTTTCAGAAAATTTACTAGGTGTATTACAGTAAAAAATTACTTTAAAAGTTTCAGATAACGATTAGATTCCCCGTCGGTCATCTTGGAAAACTGAAAAAAATTTCACAGATTATCTTTTGGCCACTTCAACTACATTTTTTACCGCAACTCCTTACGACGAATAGTTTCCGAGATATAGCACTTTGCATTCTTATCTGGTCACTCGGTACATGGAAAAACTTAATGTTCAAATAAATAATAAATAAATGAGCACTACTCACAATAAGTGGACGATTATAAAGTTTGTCTAATCATCTTATCGAATAACCATCCTTGCAGTAATTTTGTTGAATAGTTTCAGGTCTTACCTGAAATAAAAAGAAAAACAATATATAAGTGAAATAATCTGTCTTTATGATGGAATACGACTTATTGTGGCTATTATATTGATGATTACAATTGCAATTACGAGTCACCGTAATAATGAAACACGCACACATGTAGTGAAACATTCTGAAGAGATAAACAAGGCGCTCGACATGCTTTTGAACACATTGATGAGATGGATACGGTGAATTTTCCACTAACCAAACACAAAGCCAAGGTCTTTATCAACAGAAAAGCGGTAAAAACTATTATGCTAGAAGCTGAAAAGCAAGAAATCAGATCACAACCATTTATTCGATACTTGGGAGAGATGCTTCAAGCCGAACTAAATTTCAAACAGCAGGTTAACACGTGAGTAACAAAGCTTCAGCAGCTGGGGGCTATCCTAGATGGATGAAGCCGAATATCCGAGTTCCACATTGTCATCGGTATCCACATCAGTGCTAACCCAACTATTTTGGCAATTGCTCTAGGAGTCCAATAATCACGGAGCTTGCTCGATCAATATACTACCTCAGTGCCCTGAGAGTAAGCAGCGTCAATTACACACTGTTTGAACAAGCAGCTTACTGCCTATCAGAGTTCTAGCTTTGCTTTACCGATAAACGGCAGCATAAACCGATAGCAATCGCAGTTGGATACCGCAGTAGATGGTAGGATGACACAATCTCATACCACGTACTGACGTCTGGCTTGACCGGAAGCACAGAACTACTATCAAACAAATGTTGTCAGGACGCGGCCGCTTCCAAGCTAATGTTCATCGCTTTGAACACGATTATTCTCGTGAGTGCCTGTCCGGCTCAGTAGTTTCAGAAGACCCGGTGCACGTGTTTTTTGCGTCGTAGTGACCTGAAGACTATCCTTGAGAAGGCAATACAACCAGACACACTAGTAGATGTGATGCTGTTATTGAAGACTGCTTGCGACGCCACCTGTGCTTTTGCTACAAGAGTGCAACAAGTTTGATATTTTACTAGAAGGAAGGAAGCAGTGACTTCAATGACCAGCAGCAGCACCAGCAGCTATATCCTGCTCCCGCAAATTGATGCTTAGCGGCGGTTTCCACAGGCACTGATAGGCTGGAGGAAGGTGGTTTAATAGGCCAAGCGACAGATGAATTTTTATAACAAAAATCCTAGTAGAATACGGACTGTGCCATTTAGTGAAAGACATTACGTATTATGAACCTGATTTATTTTCGACTCGCGAATGCTGCTCACGAAATTGTTGTTTCTCAAGTTATAGTGTTGAAGTTCCATAGAAAATAAGTACTTTTATGCACTTTATGTGAGCGAAGAGCTGGTACAGTTTGGCAAATTCACCTGAAAGTGAGATTCCCACTGCATGCAAGTGGCAAGCCTTCTCTGCTCGGTCTATGCTTGTTTAAAGCATAGAGGCAAGGAAAATATTAGGTGGTGATTTCAACTTATGTGAAAAAAGTTCGGTAGTTATTTATGATGATGATTTTTGATTGAATGATTTTTTCGAGTGTAATTTCTTCAATGTAAAAAGATTTGTTCTCCTTTATGCACACCTTCATACAATTGTTCTTCAGAAACTATAAAAGTCTACGGAGCACAATATAATACTTTGTTATAAAATATAACAATGCTATTTGGGTAAAAATTGTTTTCATTGCCCAGAAAAAAACCTAACATCTTCAATAATATTCCACCACTTTAAAACGACAAATTAAATATTCATAGTAAAATCATTTGAAAGAATAAATGTAATTTTCGATATATAACTCATTTTATTGATGACAATGAATATGTTTTTATTCATCAACAAGATTACTTTCCGAACCTGAAACAAATCCTTTCTTAACGGCAAATTATATATTAGTTAGGCCATATGGAAAATCATATTTATTTGACATAATAAGATTTTGATTGTCACAAATAAATCTTTTTCTCTGTGCATACTTTGAGAAATATAATTTTTCACGGCACTTTACCCACGCCACATACATTTATATGGAAAATCGAATAAACTCGACAGAAAGTTAGTAGACACTGTCATCTTTAAATACCTACTTAGTTGTCACAAAACTGTCAGACTATACTAGAAGTTTCCAAATTCAAAAAGGAAGTTTCAATCGTGCTTAGATAAAAATCCCAATTTCTTTTGAATATTAGTTTTCCTAGACATATACTTATTTATAATAAATAATATGGATACTGACAGTATTGACGATTTAAATAATACTTCGCCAGAGATATTTGAAAAAGCTGCAAAAGTAACTTGAGATTTATTGCCGGAAATTTCAAGAAAAAAAGTATGAATTGGAATAGGAAAAAGCCTCATCCATTCAACAGTAATAAAGTTGAATCATTTCAAAAACTCAATAGATCAATTGAGAACTGACTCAGGACTGATTCAAGAACTGACCAAATATTTTATTTTCCATTCGTTCGAAACTGGCCGCAGTGTCCAATTATCGATCACTAAAAACAGGGCAGCACTGACTACATCAATATGAATAATAAAAAGGTAGAACGTGTCGCGGGGCACACAGTAGGAACTTTAGTTCCTTTTAAGAAAAAATTATGTAATACATCTCACGTTATAGATAAACAATTTGCATATTCCTCGGTGGTCGAGTAGTGAGCAAACCAGACTCTCACGCGGTAGAAGTGAAGAAGTTTTTGGAACTCTAGTTCTTTATGCCAGGTTATGTTTGAGCGACCAGGGGTCGCGACGCAAAAGATCTGACCGTTACGCGTTACGTTACGAAACGTTATGTTACATTTCTTCGTTATGTGCCTTGCTTTTGCGTGCTTGTGCCTCCTTAGTCTCTCTCTCTCGTTTACGAAGCAGCGATTCATAATAATAAATATGCTCCTACCCGGATTTGAACCCGGGCCGCCCGCGTACAATGCAAGCATTTTAACCACTGAACCACCGATGCTATATTGAAATTCTATGCAAAGCTGGTATTCGCAGTGCTAGTGATCTACTTGAATTTGTTCGGATAAATTTTTACTATTATTTCCATAATTTGTTTTGCGCGATTAAGGGGTCTAGCACATTTACTTTTCGAAATACAGGGTGTTGAAATTTTGAAAGCTTGAATGTTTTAATTCGATAACTTTAAAATGGATGGATAATTTGATTTGTCATTTGGCAGGTTGTTTTTAAATGTAAAAGGGCATATTTTGAAAGAAATTGTAGTTTGTGCAACTAGTGTGGATATGATGGCCATGTCGCACGAAGACGAAGTTTGAGCACGACGCCGTAGGCGGAGTGCTCAATCGTTCAAGTGCGATACAGACAATCCACACGAGTCGAGCAGCATATTTTTTCTACGATCCACTTAAGAAAAAATCTAGAAAATAAAAATTTCTATAAACTGTAATATACTACCTTCAAATTAAAAATTTTACAATTCAATTTTATGTTTCCACTAATTTTGTGGTAAACGTACAGTTCTTGAAATTTGTATAGGGCTACGGTTTCATTTTTGGAACTTTAATTCTTTACGCCAGGTTATGTTTGAGCGACCAGGGGTCGCGACGCAAAACAGGTAGACGTTTGAAATATTTAGCAGAATATTCATTATTATAGATAATGGTACGATACCCTTCATGAGGGAGTCCGACTGGCAACATCTACTTATAACAGCATCGTATATTTAAAAAGGGAAACCGTAGCATTATACAAATTGGACATTCAAGAACTGTACGTTTACCACAAAAACATTAGTGGAAACATAAAATTGAATTGTTAAATTTTCAATTTGAAGTTATATTACAGTTTATAGAAATTTTTATTTTCTAGATTTTTTCATAAGCGGGTCGTTGAAAAAATATGCTGTTCGACTCGCGTGGATATAATGGCCATATCGCACTTGAACGATTGAGCACTCCGCCTACGGCGTCTTGCTCAAACTTCGTCCTCGTGCGATATGGCCATCATATCCACACTAGTTGCACAAACTACTATTTCTATCAAAATATGCCCTTTTACATTTAAAAACAACCTGTCAAATGTCAAATCAATTCATCCATCCATTTTAAAGTTATCGAATTAAAACATTCAAGTTTTCAAAATTTCAATACCCTGTATTTCGAAAAGTAAATGTTCTAGACCCCTCAATCCTCATATTATTTTGTCTAATTTTACCAGAGAAATCTACATGCAAACGTTGTAATTACCCTTAACATTCGAGATGCTTATACCATTTTTTGCGCGATCGTATTGAAATAAGTTCCGAATAAAATAATTTAAGTTCCTTCGAAATGAACGAAATGTCAAAAGTGACATTTATACTTCTCGATCAGTTTAAAATATATTTTGCATTTTGGTGAAATTGTTTTTATGCTATTTATTACTTTTCGACGTCTGAACGGTAAGTAAATCACTTACCGACGTGTTAAACTTAGAAACCAGTAAACACAACCTACCGTCCTGACAACCGATGCTGTAAATAAACAAAAAAGATCAATCGCGCAAAAAATTATGGATATAATAGTAAAAATTTATCCGAACAAATTCAAGTAGATCACCAGCAATACGAATACCAGCTTTGCATAGAATTTTAATATAGCATCGGTGGTTCAGTAGTAGAATGCTCGCCTTCCACGCGGGCGGTCCGGGTTCGATTCCCGGCCGAAGCATATGAATCGCTGCTCCGTAAACGAGAGAGAGAGACTCAGGAAAGCACACGCACGCAAGCAAGGCACATAACGAAGTAACGTAACATAACGTAACGTAACGGTCAGATCTTTTGCGTCGCGACCCCCGATCGCTCAAACCTAACCTTACGTAAAGAACTAAAGTTCCAACAATCATTCTCGTGCACACCAGTGACAGAAGTAACACTCTGACCGCAATGTCACTAGCTCGTAGTGACCACAGTAGATACGACGCCTCTGGAGAACTCACCACAGTAATCCAAACACGAAAGCATTAACTGACCACAATGTACTACGCCGTAGCATACGATATAATAATAATAATCGCTTTATTTTTCATTACACCTCGTAAAAATATATGAGTACAATGTTAAATAGATTCAAATAGAACAATGTGAGTTTTAAAAATAAATAGACTAGATCAGGGTTGAGTAAATTGTATATGTTATATTAATTTATAATAATATTCAATTTATTTGGAGAAATAACTTAATTATGGAGTAAAATGAATGCTAATGGATGAAACCCAATCAGCAAACAGTCACACACAGAAATTACACTTGGTCACTGGGTCAAATAATTATGGATAAAAACTAATTTTAACTTCACACAGCGAATATTTTTAATAAAATGTTATGCCTCCACCAAATCTCGCGTAGGTGGTTTGATATTTCCATATGATTTCCATTTATGTAACAGGTTGACACCTCGTTTGAAAGGCGTTCAGAATACATATTCAATCACACTGATTTCTTTTTTGGATTGACGATATTTTTCGGTGAGAAAAAATAAATTCTAAAATTCCAATTATGCGTTCAATAAAGATTCAAATTCCTATGGTTAATTGACAAAAAAATTGAAGTTTTATAATTGACGTTTTCACATGCGATGATATCTTGAACTTTCAGTTTAATAATTGTTTAACAAGACTTTTAAGTATTTCCATAAACAAAATGGTACGTGCTCTAACTGACAAAGTAACATCTTAATTATTGGTGATAATAGAAGTAATTTTCATGCAGCGAAACGAATTTTTAATAAGAGATCGCCTTATATCGATGACTCATTCAAGGGAGCTTTTTCATAAGTTCAAGCATATGTTGAGAAACAACATGCTCGGGCTTCTTCTTTGAATTCAATCGGTGAAGTATATCTCGAGATGTTGGAAAATGCAATTGAACCGTTAATTCTTCAAATTCTGTAGGATAATCCAAATGAATTTGGTAGATTGGAAATAACGTTTTAACAAGATGGTGCTCCTGATCACAAATACATAGTATTAGTAAGACATTATTTAGATCAGGAATATCCTGGTAGATGGATTGGACGACGCGGTCCAATGGAATGGTTAGCTCGGTCACCGGACCTAACACCTTTAGTTTTTTCAAAATATTGTTTAAATTACCACTTTTATAAATACAGGGTTCAGGATTCATTAAGAATGTCCAATCTCTAAACTGTAGATTCTAGACCTTAAAATATGATGATTCTGCTCAACATGCCGAGTGCAAATATTACTAGTTTCCGAGATACGGGGAGTTCAAAGTAAATTAAAATTTTGATTTTCGCAATAATTTTTTATGTTTTTGAAATTTCTCTTTGAAAATTGGCAATTTTACGTTTTTTGGCATAAGGAATCATAATTTGCACTCTAATTTAACATTGCTAATAGAGGGCGTTAGTTACAATTGTTTGTGTTAATTAAATCAAAGTAAACTTTTTTGAGCTAAACTTACAACTAAAATAATGGAGAAATATTAAAGAGCGTTAGATTCTACCAAAAAAGTTACTCCTCTTTGATTAGTGTAACTCAATCAGTTATCGAGTTTTTTGTTTCCAAAAAGTTCAAAATATTTTAATTTTTTCATAAAAATTTTTATTATTCCTTAAATATGTAAAAATAACAAATTTGTGAACAAAAATGAAAAATTTAAAAGCAAATGCTCAAAATGCCCATCATTTACTTCAATACACTTTATGATCCGCTTTCGTAAAGATCTCTTAATATCAAAATCACATTCGTGAATTAAGCCGTGGTTTAATTTTTCGTTTTCTTTTCAAGTAGGCTTGTGTCGCTATTAGACAGTTTGTGTAAAGTTTAATTTTTCGCTTTTTTCAAGTAGGCTCATGTCACTTTAAGACAGTTTATGTAGAAGCAAAAATTGGATAATAATAAGAATAAGTAATACATTAGTATACCATTTATTAACAATTTAGTGTAATAGTTATTTATCAAATAATGCCTAGGCATAACGATTTTTCCAATAATGAGATACGCGATATGATTTGTGTGTTTGCTCAGTCAAATTATTGTGGTCCAGCTGCGGCTCGTAAATATTCACAATGGGCTTGTTATCAATGAAATATTTTCTCGGTTTTTCTTACGTTATTTTGTAAAACTGAATCATCAAAATAACTAGTGCAATTTTCAGCTCTTGAACTTTCCCCACTACTTAGATATTAGAGGTTGAAAATGGAGCTCCCTTAAAAAGCGACAGAACCGACTGTGACGTCACATTGCATATTGTGCTCTGTACACCACTGCGTTTCACATAAGAAAGTTGATTACAGCTGCAATATCTTTAAATTTTAAAAGTGTTAGTGATTTTTGCTATTAAAGATGTACTCAGTAGATACTGGATTTATTGAAGCAGATTCTGCAAATTCATCTGAAGTCGATATCTTTATTTTGAAGGACTATATTAATAGAAACAAAGAATTCACACTTGGTTTCTGAATCGAAATTTCAAAACAATCTATAATACATTGTACATTTTCATATCTGCGTCTGGAGGGAGTAGGAAATCTTTTCTTAACTTGCACAAATGGGTAAAGGTAACTGGCTAATAACGGTAAAGTTTTTTGTATAATGCTACATACTCTGGAAAGTGCCACACCAAAATCGTCTCCTAATATCCTATAAGGTGCATTCAATTTGATCTTTTTTAATGTTAAAAAGATATCAAACTTGTCCAGCTCACATTTTTTTAGTTAACAAGCTCACAACAAATAATAAATGACTCGGAACTCCCAAATAAAGCTTTGGATTTTTTTTCTATCAATTGAAATATTCTATTTCGTGTGACCTATTAGTGTCTAGATAAAATGAGCTATTCGGATCTGACATACATAATTCTGACTAGCTAAATGTAGAAGAAGGACCGCTAGTGGATATTGAAAACTCTTCGTTCATAGGTTTTCCGTCTTTTTCCATTCACGATTTCTTTGGAACTATCTCATTGCTAGTGCATTTTCTCTTTTTAGCCATTTTCCATATATAAAACCCCTCGCCCCCGCATTGAATCGCTTTGGAACGTACATAAGCCTTAATGCAAGTCTGAACCCCTATTTACCGAGATATAGATTCCATTCGTGTGATATCCATTTGATTTTCTTCCTCTACTTTATCATCGTCAGAGGCTCTATTTTCTGAGCTTAACTTGTAAAAACTGTAACAGTGGCTTTGAACTATGCAATGTTAATGTTACTCTATTTTTTAGACAGTCAAACAATCTCGGTACTACTCAAGGTTTTAATTTAACTGTTCCCCTGCTCACTGTTTTAATGTATATATATTTTTCTGGTACATTCGGGGATCAAATAGTATTCATTTACCACTTTTTTCTAATTCCCTTCACAATAAAATAACGAAACAGTAGGTACAGTCAACAGTCCAGCGTTTTTTTTCTTACACAAATGATACAATATACACAATACACAGCTCTCGACTCGCGGCGTTTCAAACGTTAGGTATAATAGCATATGCAGTGTGACGTCACAGGTAACCACACCCCGTTTTCGTTCAATCCAATTTCTTTAATTAATTTGAGGGTTTAAACGTTCGCGGAAAAATCTAAAATTTTGGGAATCTGTTTAAAATGAGTTTTAGTTTCTATTATTAACAAAGTGTACCGAAATCTTTACAACCGCTTAGGTGAAACGGGGTCTCCACGCTCTAAAACTGAGCATGGTGCTACAAAAAAATCAGTGCCGATGAAGAAGATGAAATTTTTATTTGTATTAGGGAGAATCCAGATATCAGTACTCGCCTATTAAGTCAGCAAGCAGGTATAAGCCAATCATCTATTTTTAGAATACTGAAGAGGGAAAAATTGCATCCATATCATTACACTCCTGTTCAGAATTTATTACCTCAAGATTCACCTAAGCGTCTACAATTTGCCCATTTTTTGCAAAATGTTAACCCAGATTTTCTGGATACAATTCTTTTTACTGATGAGGCAACATTTACCAGACGAGGAATATTTAATTATAAAAATAATCATTTGTGAGATTCTGAAAATCCACATGCTATGAGGGAAACACATTTTCAGCACGATTTTAAGGTTAACATTTGGTGTGGTGTAATATGTGGGTATTTAATAGGTCCTTTCGAACTGCTAACCAATTTAAATAGACCTCTTTATTTATATTTCCTTCAAGAACATTTACACGAATTACTAGAGGATATACCTCTCGCTTTAAGACATATTATGTGGTATTTGCACGACGAAGCACCACCACATTATTCTTCATAAGTTCGTCAATACTTAAACGAACAGATTCCGCATCGATGGATTGGTCGTAGAAGTGAGCTTGATGGCCACCAATAGGCCCTGATTTCAATCCTTTGTATTTTCCAATTTGGTTGCAAATGCAGACATTAGTTTACAAAGAAAAACTTACTTCTCTTCCACAACTGCGACGGAAAATAGAAGAAGCCGCGGATGTTATTGAAAATAATAGACAAGGATTATTTGATATTTTAAGAGATCTTTACGGAAGCGGATTATACAGTGTATTGGAGTAAATGGTGGGCATTTTAAGCATTTGCCTTGAAGTTTTTCATTTTTGTTCACAAATTTGTTATTGTTACATATTTAAGGAATAATAAAATTTTTTATGAAAAAATTAAAATTTATTGAACTTTTTAGAAGCTATAACTGAGTTACACGAATCAAAGAAGAGTAACTCTTTTCTGTAGAATTTAACGCTTTCTGATATTTTTGTATTATTTTAGTTGTAATTTTAGCCCAAAAAAAGTTTACTTTGATTCATAAACACAAACAAGTGCAACTAGCGCCCTCTATTGGCAATGTTAAATTAGAGTGTAAATTATGATTCCTCATGCCAAAAAACGTAAAATTGCCAAATTTCAAAGAGAAATTGTGAAAACATAAAAAATTATTGCGAAAATCGAAATTTAAATTTAAACTTTGAACACCCCGTATCTCGGAAACTAGCAATATTTGCATGAGGCATGTTGAGCAGAATCATCATATTTTAAGGTCTAGAATCTACAGTTTAGAGATTGGACATTCTTAATCAATCACCCTGTATATATTTGAGAGGCTGCAAATTTGCATGAAAACAATTAAATCAAATGACAAATGACATAGAAGCTCTAGCGTAAGCAGTAGTGTGTAACGCCCGTCAAAAATCAGCGATAACCACAAATATACACCAAATTTGTAGTAAATATACATATAATATGATTTCGAACAGGAAATGTTGATCGCAATGCTTTAGTGATGAATGCAATGTAATGCACACTGAGTTATTAAAGAAGGGGAAGGAAGTATAATCAGTGGATTAGTAATTCCCCTTCTTGAATCACTTGATATGCGCGTTACAAAGTATTGGATATTTCTCAACAATAAGAAGGGTGACTGCCTGTATGCATTCAATACTTTGGTGGACTTCCTGGGCGAGAATAGTATGAGGCATAGTTTGGTCGTATGCTCTGCTTACCTGCCCTACGACTCACCAGAATTGCCACCTACTGAGGAGTTTCTCAAGGCGGTGGACTATTGCACGGTCAGGAAACTGCCGCTTCTTATTGGCTGTGATGCCAATGCGCACCACACTATGTGGGGCAGCACAGGCGTCAATAGCAGGGGAGCGGCATTGCTTGACTACCTAGGTACCACTGACTTGCAACTACTCAATCTAGGGACGAAGCCAACATTCCGGAATAGGATTCGGACTGAAGTCCTGGATGTGACGCTTGCGTCAAGTACCGTTGTAAGTATGGTAAGGGACTGGCATGTTAATGATGATCCGTCATTGTCGGATCACAGTTACATTTGTTTCAGTTACAGGGTTGATGTTGAAAAACAATCAGGTAAGTATAGGGACCCCAAGTCTACCAATTGGGAACGGTAAAAACTGGATCTCGCAAGGAGGCTTGACGGTTTCCCTAGGAATTTTAACAACAATGATGAGATCGATTGGGCCGTAGCGGAGCTGGGCTCGATTATCGTCTCGTCTTATGAAGAAAACTGCGCCGAAAAAACGAGGAAGGAAGGTAAGGGCCACAAATGGTGGAACAAGTCTCTGGACTCGCTACGGCAACATACCCGGCGCCTATTTAATAGGGCTAGGAAGACAAAGTCGGATCTGGATTGGGAGCAATACCGCCAGAAACGGAATGAGTACAAGAGTGCGGTCAGGTTGGCTCGAAGAGATGCATGGCGGGCCTTCTGTGAGGATATCGTCTCGGTACCTCAAATGTCAAGGCTGCGCCGGATCTTAACGAAATCACCGGACAGCGCTCTAGACTGCATGGAAGTCGCACCGGGTGTTTTCACCGAAACCCCGGGGGATACCTTGCAGCATCTACTAGAGACACACTTCCCCGGTTGTGAGGGAATCGAGCGGGAGCGTCCTGACATGGGTTATGTAGGTATACAGCGACCATGTAAAGAGGACTATCTTCTAGCAAAAGAAATAGTTACATACGAGCGGAGTACTTGGGCGATACGGTCATTCAGACCATACAAGTCTCCGGGGAAAGACCAAATCTTCCCGGCTTTGCTTCAACAAGGCTGGGAGGCCGTTGGCACAATTCTGGTGCATATCTTTCGGGCCTGTTTGGCACGTAGGTATGTCCCTGAACAGTGGAGGCAGGTGAAAGTAGTCTTCATACCCAAGCCGGGTCGTACCACATATACGGTGGCTAAATCCTTTAGACCCATTAGCCTAACATCCTTTGTGCTGAAAACACTGGAGAGGGTGGCTGATCGGTACATAAAGGAAAAGGTTGGGCTTAGATATCCTTTGCACAACAACCAACATGCTTTTAGGTGTGGCAAGTCAACTGAAAGTGCCTTACACCAACTGGTAACTGAGGTGGAGAAGGCGCTGGAAAATGGCATGATCACCCTGGGAGCTTTCTTGGATATACAAGGGGCGTTTGACAGCACCCCTGTAGGATCCATGTGTAGGGCTGCGGCAAATCATGGAATAGAGCCAATGATCACTCACTGGCTTGGGGCCATGTTGTGCAACCGTACAGTAGGGCTTGGGGCCATGTTGTGCAACCGTACAGTAGAGGCCACATGGAAAGACCATGTGGCAAAAGTAATCGTCGCTAGGGGATGTCCGCAAGGGGG
>CAJUYH010007038.1:0-18524 GCA_910591685.1 Galerucella tenella
AGGTACCGTACGCCATTTGTACGTTTGACAGATATACGCCATGTTTTACCTCCCCTCTTACCGACGCCCCGTAGCTACAGATAAACTTGCCAAACTATATGTATGAAGTATGATGAACAATAATAATTTCAATTTCTATAATTATCCAATTAATAATTGTAATAATCTCCCTATATTATACTAATACTTGAATTCTTGTCACTTTTGATAGTTATTGTTAATTTTGAGATCAATTATGTTGACTTTAATTGTAACATTTTGTGTAATAATATGTCAGATGTTGATTACACATTATTTGGTGAAATTATCACGTGATCGTAGGAAAAATACTGTACATTAATCGTGCGAAAGTGATTTTTCACACTATTGTGATTGTCGCACTCGGCTTATGCCTCGTGCTACAATATTTCCCACTCGTGTGAAAAATGTCACTTTCAGCACACGTTATGTAATATACTATTAAATATTCAAATGTCAGTATACTCCCCAAAAACTTATCAAATTTACTTCAACGCCACGGTTTTCGAAGTTTTCACCATGTCACTTGATTACTTTGCCGTTTCTCCCAAATTTCTCAATTAATCATCAGTGAACGTCAAAGTTTTTTGTTCTATTTCGTTTTTTAGGTTTTGAGTAGGTGAAAAACAGTTGTGTCTCACACATGCAGGAAGCACTTTAGCAACCCCCAGCTATCAGCTGCCATCGCTTCTCTAAGCACGCTCGTGTAGCTTGTGCCCTTGTGACACAATATCTAGTTTTCTTTTAAATCGAATATTGTCATGTTATAGGACATAAGATTACCTACAATTTTTTTGTGCGAGCAAAACTGAAAGAGATATCAATGTGTACAATCCTCAACGGAATTTTATGCTCGTGCATATGCTATACTTCTTATAATGGTCTTGGAAATGGTATTAGTTTTTTCTGTTGCATTTGAAAAGTTACGCGATGTTCTTGGAGTTAGTAGTAGGTGCTTACTTCCTCATAATCTCAATAGTTTGTCCTATAAGACTGTGAATCAATTTAATTCTTAAGTTATACATATTACATATGAAAATACGTAACTAATTTTATTTGTGTACTGAATATTAGACACTAATCATTTCTGCTAAGATTTATCAATGACTGTTTCGAAGAAGATGATCGTATCAACTGACAACAACTGTAAAGTATAGATCTTGCATTTTTAATGAGAGTAATTTTAAAAACCGCCCATCCGATTTAACGGTAGCTACGTAGATTATGGTTATTATTTTACCTTTTCGAGTTTCTCAATTTTTCCTTTAACTTTTGAATATGTAACTAAAATTATATATGAAAAGTCTATTATTGCAATCATATTTATCATTCAACTTTTTGTTTTATTCACTTATTTTATTAACTTGAAAATACTTGGTAAATTGTTTCCGAGAAACAATTTTTGTTAGGTGTAGCTAGTACTAAAACAAATTCTTGGTTTTCTTACTATGGTATGCCGCACGGCAAGAATGAATAAATGTAGACCCGACCAACAGGTGAAGTTCTCTTGAACAATTGTGACACTTAACATTTTTCAAACATCTTCAATTATGAGTGTGTCTGGTACACACGGATTTTTTGAGCGGTTTTTATGCGATTGTTGACCTATAACGAGTTGTAACCGATGGAAAGGAATAACATGACACTGGCGTGCATTAAAGAAGATAAAAAGAAGTAGAATAAGTAGATTGGGCTATCAAAAATTATAAAATTGTTGAGAACTCATGTAACAATGGAATTGAGCATCAATTAAACGATCTTGTAGGCTGTTATTGGGATGGGGCGTGTAACTAATATTAAATTGAACGCTACCAGCTTTCAATATTATCGGATATAATGAGAAAAAAAATAATAATTAATAAGATAAATTATATTTCACAGTATTTCGAATTATCAGATTTCTCAAATAGCAATGTAGTACAGGGAATGAAGCATTTCACCTGGCAATTTTTTCGTCCAGCATGGATTGACTTGAAATTTTAACAGAAGGTAGGTGATAGCCCAAGGATCAAAATCTATATCGAACCGAAGGGCGCTAAAGCCTTGGGGGTGGTTGCCACCCCATCTCGGGGGTGAAAATTTTTTTACTACATTTTAAACATAGGAATCGATTGAAAAAGTGATTCTAAGCAAAAAATGTTCCATACATTTTTTTTGTAAAATCAATATTCTCTAAGTTATTCGCGATCGAAAGTAACGCTTTTTAGAGCAAAAAATCGACATTTTTGATGTTTTTCGCGGATAACTCGAAAATTATGCATTTTATCAAAAAAACTGTGGAGAGCAAAATTGTAGCTTTAAAAAAAACAAGCAAAACCCTTTTTTAGAATTTTTCTAAAACCAATAGGAACCGAGATATGGCCCATCAATGGTTAGATTTTTTTCCCAAATGCAAAATGTGATAGATTCAAAGTCAAATACCGGAAAAATGATGCATTTTTCGTATAAAACTCATAGAATCTTTTTCAAAGAGCATAATTAGACCTTTCTTTAAAAAAAAGGTCTGTAGCATCAAAATTGAGTGAATGATGACAAAAATAATGTCAGTACTGAATTATTATACAAAAAAATCAATGAAAACAACCCCCAACTACCCCCCTAATTAAAATTGATCTTTACCCTTGTGCAATTCTCTTTGTACATGTATGGTTAATATGTCCAAGAAGTTTGACCAATTTAAAATTCATAGTTTTCGAAAAATTATGGCTTAAAGTAAAAAGTTATTTTTCATAATTTTGTATTTTTTACCCTTTCCTTCAAAATAACTCTGAAAACATTAGAGGTACAAGCAAAGTTAAAAAAACTAAATTGTAGCTTTTTTTATGACAAAAATTTTCCTGTAAGTGGATTTCTTGTACAGTTGAGATTTGACGAGATATAGCCGTTTAAAACGTCTATTTACGCACGAGCACCACCTTTTTTTAGCCCTTTAAACTCACCCCATTTAAAAACGAAAGGGTCTAAAGAAATTTAACTTACAGATCCTTGTAGTTCTTGAAAACCCCTACAAAATCGTTTTTGAATAAGCTTTTTATCATCAAATATGAAGGAAATACGTTAAAAAACCAATCGATTTTTTTTTCGAAAAATTCCAATAGTATAGTACACTTGGAATCATAATAATGTACAAAAAGTATAAAATTGTATTTTGAAATGTAACAAATTCATCATTTTACTAATTCAAACCAATTTTCACCTATCTTAAGATTTATAATGCTATTTTTGAATTTTTGACATTTAGGGGTAGTTTTCACCCCTAAGAAACAATCAGGGTTCGTCGGCATGACATGATATATAAAGCAGAGGGTGAGTTGAGCCTAATCCCAAATTTTTATGCAAATCAATCAGAGGCGAAATCATTTTTTAAGGATTCGTGATTTTTTTTAAACTAAGCTGTAACAGGGGCTGCTTTTTAAGGGTTGAAATATGATGAAATTGTATTCCAAAGCTCAAAACAATCATTATTCAACTTATCCAAACTAAATCTTACCCATTTTCAGGTTTAAAATGTTATTTTATGATTTTTGACAAATAAGGGTAGTTTTCACCCCTAAAAACCGTTTAGCGCCCTTCGGTTCGATATAGATTTTGAACCTTCGGCTATCACCTACCTCCTGTTGAAATTTCAAGTCAATCCATGCTGGACGAAAAAATTGCGAGGTTTTACCTTCTTTTGAGCTTCATTCATTCATTCATTCAGCGCTCTAAGACACTCTGTATATGCAGGTTTTAAGTTGTACCTATTAACAATAATTTCTAGTTAACTTGTACGTTGTCATATTCAATCTATTAACATGTAAATATTCGTGTATTTGCGTAATATTATAATTATTGTCCATGTCTAACACAAATACTTTATCGGTGTCACATTTAATTACGTTTTGAAAATAAATAATAATATGTTTAATGATCTTGTTTGAAGTGCTGAAATCTTTACTACTTTAGCGTAAAAATTAAGTACAATTAACAAAACAGGTATTTTTATTGATGGATCAATGAATTTATTAAGTGAATATATAAAATCGTATTCAGTTAGTATGACAAGTTTATTAGTATATTTTATTAACATGGTGTGCTTTTAATAATTACCCACTAATTAATGTTGATTTTTACGCAAGCAATAGTAATTAGTATTTTTGATTCATTTAATGAACATAGAAATATTCCAATAACTATATAGTTACCATGAGAAAACCGAAAGTTAATTAGATAAAGAATATTAGGTCTCTAATTGCTAGAGCTTGTTAGCAAAGCGGAAAGAACTCGAAATTGTAGTCTTTTACGATGATATTTCTTTCAGTTTTGATCGCACAAAAAAACATCAAAATTGTAGATTCAAAAACATTTTTTTCAACCCTTAATTTTACAAAAACTGTTAAACAATTTGAAATTTTATTTACTTAAGCGGCAAGTATAATGGGAATGATAATATCAGGAAATACAGAGAGAATTTTTCCAAAAAGGCTAGTGATTTTAAATATTGAAAATTCAAAACGGCAACACTTGCTTCATATCTTTTTTTTCAATCGCTGCTCATTTTATGAACATTATCAATTTCAATATGCGATTTGTTGCAATCGACAGAGTAAGAGTGGTAGTTTAATAGATCATTTTTAAGCAAAACTAACAAATTTTTATTTACAATGAAGTATTATCATAGTTTCCTGTTTCCAGAGATTTTTTTTAAATATCTTTCTTGCATTTTGATAAAAAATTGATTTGTTTATTTACATTTTTCAGCCGTTTTCGGAGTTCTGTACAATCTGTGGAACAAGCGTGATTTAAAAATGTATCATCTTATACAGTGCGTCCATAAAGTAACGCATAAATTCATTATTAGCTAAATAAACAATAATATTAAAAATTCCCGAAACAGGTCAATTTTTGATTTTAATTTACTGTTTTTTCAAATTATAATGTTATTTACAGGGTGAACCATCTTCGTGTGATGACTTCATCGCCATTTTTTTTAAGTGGGACACCCCAATTTTTTTTCGATTTCCGGATTTCCCTTGATGAGTTGATTCCAAAAATGTATAACACTTTCTTTCAAATTGGTACAGGGTGGAGGAAAATAAAAAAAATTAAATTACCTACAAAATAAGAAATAAAAGAATAAACGTAATAAACACATTAAATGAAATTGCGTATTTACTTACTACTACTTTAAACACCCCGTATAATTTTTAACATTGTATTTAACAGCTTAGTGATCCAAGCCCCTCGACTAAAATTTTTATTGTTTGAAATTTTTTTCTGTCATTTTTTATCATTTGCCGGTAAAAACTGTCAACAACGTTAAAGTACATTTCTGTTATTGTTAACTCTGTAAACAAGGTACGTTTATGTGAAAACTATCTACAAAGAAATTTATCATATCATAATTTTGCAACTTCTTTAACAAAATGCGGTTAACCGAAAGTGAGAGGATTGAAATATTAATGATGATTGGTATTGGCGACAGGATGCGGAGTCAACAAGAGGTATGCAGATTATTTCATGAGATGCACCCATTTCACAATCTACTGTAAGCAGAATAGAGCAAAAATACAGAGAATTAGGACATGTGAGGGATGCACTAAAGCCCGGTAGAACAAAAATTAATGAAAATATTCAAGAAGACATTATTTTGTCGGCAATAGAAAATCCACACTGCACAGTGCGAGGATTATCTAGGGATTTAGGTATTGGAAAGTCTTCAGTAGCAAACATTTTTAAAAAGGTAAAATACCATCCTTATAAAGTACGACTTATCCATGAATTGTCTGAAGACGATTTTGACCGAAGAACTGAATTCTGCGAGTATATGATGAACCAAAATAATTTCACTGACAACGTTTTATTTTCGGACGAGGCAACGTTTTATTTGAACGGGCATGTTAATAGGCAAAACACCCGTTATTGGTCTGATGAAAATCCACACTGGATACAAGAATGCCATACGCAAAGTCCACAAAAAATCAACGTATGAGCTGGTATTGTGAGAAATACAATTATTGGTCCATATTTTTTTGACGAAAATTTAACAGGAGCATTGTATCTGGATTTCCTACAAAATACAATGATTCCTGATCTGATCCAGCTTTTTCCTGATATTCAAATACCCAACAATCTAGACCGTGGAATCTGCTTTCAACAGGATGGTGCACCGCCACATTTCGCTGTAACTGTGCGCCAGTTTTTAAACAGGACCTTTCCACAACGGTGGATAGGAAGAAGGGGAACAGTGGAATGGCCCGCTAGATCCCCTGATCTTACCCCATTAGACTTCTTTTTATGGGGTTATTTAAAATCTAAAGTTTATACTAACAGACCTGACAATATCCGTGATCTAAAAGACCGAATCAGGCAAGAAATGCAGAACATAACACCCGCTATGCTACAAAATGTCAAAGAAGAATGTAATGTCCGTTTCTGTCATTGTCTAGCAGTCAATGGAGAACAATTTGAACATTTATTGTAAATTTTCTTTTGTTTCTTTTTGGTAGTAGATAATAAGACGATCTTTATTTTTTATCCGAAAAAAAATTCTCCAATTCGCATATTTTTCCAGTTCAGTTACTGGACTAACAGGAGTGGTTTTTGCTTACTTTCTCAATACCAAGAGCTAAATGGGATATAAGTATTAAGTGTAATGTAGCAAATTTGTGAAATAATATAATTCTCTTTTTTTAATAATAGATAATTTATGTAATAAATCTTGAAATATTGAAATATTCCCAAAATACATGAAATTGAAGACCGACAACAACAGCAGCGCAGCAATCAAAGCATGGTAAAGAAAAATGGTTGAAAGAAGAAAAGAAGACACAGTATAGTAAAAGATATAATTTCATTATTTATGTTAAGGTAAAATTCATTCACAACTATCACACATATTACACCCCATAGAGTTTGACATTTTAGATCAGGATATAAGATATAAAATTAAATTAATTATTCACAAAAAGTACCAAGTACAAAAACGTAAATTAAAATCACTATTGAATAATAAACCAGTAACTAAAAACTCACAATCCAAATTTTCAGAACATACATTTTTTCACAGATTTGTCAATCTTTCAAATACAGTTTTTTCAAATAAAGAAGTTCAATTATTACAAAAAGGTTTTAAACATAATATTCAACCCACATGTTCATTTGATAACTTCAATAAACTAGGTTTAGAAACAGAAATCAATTTGTATAATTTTCAAATTAACTCTAATCTAAAACATAAAGCTTCTGATATTATTAAAAAAGAATTTTTCAAATATAACAATCTCAATTTTGAGTTATCAGTGGTCAAGACAATTCAACAAAAATCAAATTCAAATAACCTAATTTTTACTAAAGCAGATAAAGGAAATACGGTTCTAGTATTACCTAAAGAAGATTATATATCAAAGACAAACAATTTCATACAGGCTGGAAATTTTTAGATTCTCAAAAAAGATCCTACTATTAAATTTCAGAAGGAAATAAAATTAGCGGTAAATAACTCCAAATCGATAATAAGCGACAAAGAAAAACACAAATTATTTTTACCAAATCCACAACACCCTGAACTCTATTCATTAATCAAACTTCATAAAGAAGGGTACCCAATTAAACCGGTTGTTTCTTTTTTCGCAGCACCGTCATTTAAAATCTCAAAATTTCTAATAGATATAATTTCCAAATATTGTTCATTCAAACCTCAATTTTCAATTAAAAACTCAACAAAACTAATTAATAATATTCAAGATATAAAACTAACTCACTTGTCTAAATTCATATCTTTCGATGTAACAAATCTATTCCCTAGTATACCTCCTGATGAAACTATCACTCTTGTTGATAACTTGCTCACTTACAATAATACTAATCCCATAATTCAGTCTGATATTATAAATTTATTAAGAGTTTGTTTAAATCAAAATTATTTTCATTTCAACGGAAAGGTTTATAGCAGTAAAGAGGGATTGATTATGGGCAACCCTCTCAGTCCCCTATTATCAGAAATTTTCATGGATAATATAGAAAAGATAATTCATAAACACCCCCTTAGTAAAAAATTTACTGGCACCGATATGTAGATGACATTTTAGCTTGCTTCACTGGTACTACGAGACAATTAGATAACTTCATTACTCACATTAACTTAATACATAAAAATATCAAATTTACAGTAGAAATTGAACAAAATAAGTCCATAAACTTTCTAGATCTTACAATTTCAAATATAAATAATAGACATGACTTTTCTATATTTCACAAACCATCACATACAGACATTACAATTCATAATAGTTCAGTCCACCCAATCAGTCATAAATTAGCAGCTTTCAATAGTATGATACATAGACTTTTAACAGTTCCATTGAATATTGACAATTACAATAAAGAACTAAATATAATAAAACAAATAGCGGTTAATAATAATTACGATCCAAATTTAATTGACAACATCATAAATAAAAAGATACGAAAACATACTCTAGGACAAGTATTTCCTTCTGATGAAAACAAAAATAACCAATTTAAAAGCTTAACTTACTTTGGAATACCATCCTTAAAAATAAAATAATTTTTAGAAACTTAGACTTGAATATTTGCTTCAAAACTGACAATAATTTATCCAAATTCATTAAAAACAACAAATCCAAATCTTCAAAACTAAATAAATCAGGAGTTTATAAATTAAAATGTGGTAATGACGACTGTGATAAAATTTATATAGGTAGAACTTTTAGGAATTTTAAAACTAGAATTTCAGAACACAAACGTAGTTATGACAATCAAAAATTGGATTCCAACTATTCAAATCATTTATTAGCAAACCAACACTCTTTCGATTCAAATTTTGAAATTTGCATATAGAAACTAAATCCTTCAAATTAAATCTTTTAGAAGCCCTAGAGATAAATAAAAACAAATATTCAGATAATCTTCTTAACGACCAACTTATTAAACCTTTTTACCTAGAAAGATTCCTGTAGGATGAGTTTCCATTTAAACTTGTTAAATACTTTAGTTAATCCCATATTTAGACAAATTCATTTCATTTCCTTTCCTTGTAAATAGATTATAATTTTATTGTTAAATATCCGTATAATTTAGTATTAAGGCACTGTATAAATAGAAAGTTTCTCATTATACCTCCATTTGTTTGAAAAAGCTACTGTGTTAGCGAAACGCGTCACTTTATGTTTAAATACAATGTAGATTTAACAAAATGAAATTGTTTGATTTCATAACTTAATATACTGGTGGTTGCATTTAAAATATGCAAGTTGACTGTTGGCTGTTCCAATCTGTAGGTATATATCTCGTGTGATCCTTGAAATTTTATATTTAATTTTTAGCCTCTAATTGTTTCTCATTTCCTTTATTTGTTTACGTTTATTCAAAACTCCATATTCAAGTATAACCAACATCGCTGTGGTTAAAATATGAATTGCCACTGCAATCAAGCATAATGTCTTGACAGTTTTGTTGAAACTTCTACAACGGAACCACACTGCTCCGTTCTATTTAAAGATATCATTCAATTTTCGTAATTAACTACCAAAACTACTAAAAATAAACTAGAAGAATAACATAATAAACTTTGCCAATGAACATATAATTTGTGTTTTGTCAGTGTAAGACTGGTGCATCTTATACACAAAGAAATGTTTAAAAACATACAATGGGCTTGTTATCGATGAAATATTTTCTCGGTTTTTCTTACGTTATTTTGTAAACCTGAATCATCAAAATAACTAGTGAAATTTTCAGCTCTTGAACTTTCCGCACTACTTAGATATTAGAGGTTGAAAATGGAGCTCCCTTAAAAAGCGACAGAACCGACTGTGACGTCACATTGCATATTGTGCTCTGTACACCGCTGCGTTTCACATAAGAAAGTTGGTTACAGCTGCAATATCTTTAAATTTTAAAAGTGTTAGTGATTTTTGCTATTAAAGATGTACTCAGTAGATACCGGATTTATTGAAGCAGATTCTGCAAATTCACCTGAAGTCGATATCTTTATGGTGAGGGACTACATTAATAGAAATAAAGAATTCACACTTGGTTTCTGAATCGAAATTTCAAAACAATCTATAATACATTGTACATTTTCATATCTGCGTCTGGAGGGAGTAGGAAGTCTTTTCTTAACTTGCACAAATGGGTAAAGGTAACTGGCTAATAACGGTATAGGTTTTTGTATAATGCTCATACTCTGGAAAGTGCCACACCAAAATCGTCTCCTAATATCCTATAAAGTAAATTCAATTCGATCTTTTTCAATGTTAAAAAAATATCAAGCTTGTTCAGCTCACATTTTTTTCAGTTAACAAGCTCACAACGAATAATGAATGACTCGGAACTCCCAAATAAAGCTTTGGATTTTTTTTCTATTAAATAAAATATTCTTTTTCGTCTGACCTATTAGTGTCTAGATAAAATGCATTATTCGGATCTGACATACTTAATTCTAAATGTAGAAGAAGGACCGCTAGTGGATATTGAAAACTCTTCGTTCATAGGTTTTCCGTCTTTTTCTATTCACGATTTCTTTGGAACGATCTCATTGCTAGTGCATTTTCTCTTTTTATCCATTTTCCATATATAAAACCCCTCGCCCCCGCATTGAATCGCTTTGGAACGTACATAAGCCTTAATGCAACCCTGAACCTTTATTTCCCGAGATATAGGTTCCATTCGTGTGATATCCATTTGATTTTCTTCCTCTACTTTATCATCATCAGAGGCTCTATTTTCTGAGCTTAACTTGTAAAAACTGTGACCGTCGCTTTGAACTATGCATTGTTACTCTATTTTAAAACAAACTCGGTACTACTCAAGGTTTTAACTGCTCACTGCTCACTGTTTTAATGTATATTTATTTGTCTGGTGCATTCTTGGATGTGTTAGGACATTCGGGAATCAAATAGTATTCATTCACCACTTTTTTCTCACTCCCTTCACAATAAAATAACGAAACAGTAGGTACAGTCAACAGTCCAGCGTTTTTTTTTCTTACACAAAACGATACAAAATACACAGCTCTAGACTCGCGGCGTTTCAAACGTTAGGTATGGCATATGCAGTGTGACGTCACAGGTAACCACGCCCCGTTTGCGTTCAATCCAATTTCTATAATTAATTTGAGGGTTTAAACGTTCGCGGAAAAATCTAAAATTTTTGGGAATTTGTTTAAAATGAGTTTTAGTTTCTCTTATTAACTAAAAAATTTTTTCTTGAACAAGCCCATTCGATCATTAAAATTAATGTTTATTTCAAGTTGTCGGCTTGAATTAAATACATATTTATCCTTAATTTTCTAGTAGAAAATATATAAGGTACTTCTATTTATAAAAAATTTAATATACGGTATAAAATGAAGTATTAATTCATCGAGCCGTAAAATTTGCATTTTATGGTTTTATGAATGCGATAAAAATGACCTCACATTTGAAAAATATAATCTATGGACATTTTAAACAGCTTACACCGTGATATCCCATATTAGTTATTAAAACCTAATAATTTATTAGAGTACCTACCACATACATTTTTCCATTTATAGCTGAATAAGTAGGAAGTCAGTCGCCAAATAATGGATGCACAGTAACAGTGCAATGCTCTAATTTGTAACTTTTAAAGTCATACGATAAAATAAGTTGAAAATTGGTATATTTGTTGTATAATATATCATTTTCCACTACTAGCTATGAAGTTAACAATTATTGCTTCTTCTAGCCAACTGAGAGGTTGAATTTCTCTATTGGTCGTTAATAATTTTTCCAATTATTAACCTAGGTCAATAATGGACAAATTCAAATATTTTGAGAATTCAGGGATAGTAGTTCAACAAAAACTTGTACACCATAATTTTGTATACCCAGGAGATTGTCTTTAACATATTTGCTGCTTGAAATTACCCATCAAGGTGAAATTATTTGAATAAAAATGCCATTAGTTTAAAACTCGCGTTCAACCAAAAATGACATAACTAGTACGTTTATAATATATCGAAAACTGACAGTGTACTTGTTAGTCAGATTACTGGTGCGTTTCTGAATTATTTTTAATTTTTGTCTTAAATTTTACTGGTAGTGGAAAAAATTGTATACAGTGTTATTCAAAAAGTCTTCTCCCCCCTCGTATCTTTTGAACGGCTACACTTACATTAATGAAATTTGGAGGGTGGAAATAAAGTGTTGTGAACTTCTTTACGAATGGTAACAGGTGACGTAATAGTAATAGATGACGTCACAGTGCCATTCTGGCCAATAATTTTAAATAGAACCCTTTGGCAAGTGTTATCTCGTTTGAAAGGCATTGATATTGGCTACATAGCCATATTAATTTTGTTTGGTTTTAATTTAATTTTGACGGATAAATTAAATAAATACCAAAATTATTATTTCACATTTAAATATTGAAGATTTTTCAGTCCGCCTCTGGTTAGTTGTCAAAAAAATTGACGTTTTTATTTAATAGTATTAATTGTTGCTTTGCAAAATTTTTCTAAATAGCTTAAATATTTAATTTTATTATTGTTTAACGAGACGTTTAAGAGTTTACATAGGCAAAATGGTACGTACTCAAGCCGACAAAGTAGCAGCTATCTTAATAATTGGTGAATCTAGAAAGAATCTCCATGAAGCGGAACGATTATTTAATGAGAGATACCCAGATCGCCCTATCTCGAGAACTTATTTGAGGGAGCTTCTTCACAAGTTTCAAGCAACAGGTCGTGTTCAAGATGCCAAACGATCTGGTCGACCAACATTTAGTGATGATAAAAAAATTGATATAGTTGCTGAAATGGTAGTAAACCCTACTTCCTCTTCAACTAAAGTTGCATCTATCTGTGAAGTAAGTAAAAGTACAGCACAGAGAGTGTTGGCTAAAAATAAATTCCATCCATACTGGTTAAAAATGGTGCACCACTTTTCGGATGCCTACCCCGACAGAAGACTCGAATTCTGTGAATGTATGACAAATAAAATTAGTCACAACCCACATTACACAAATACAATTTGTTTTAGTGACGAAAGTACTTTTTTCTACTAACGTGCGGAAAGTGAATCTTTTCCGCACTAAAAAGCGTGCGGAAAGAGTCACTTTTCCGCACTAGTGCGGAAAGTAAATTTATTGACATTTGACGAATATACTGACATTTGAATATTCAAAATATGTATTTTGTATATCCAAGCTTACCAAATGACTGAAAAATTAAGAAATTTATTATAATTTTGCTATAATTTTCAATAAAAAAACAACTTATTTTTCAATCATTTTTTAATGGCCCTGGTATAAGCCTCATCAAATGAATGTCAAATAATAATAATTAATTTGTTAATATGCATTTAATAAGAAATGTATCTTTATGTTAACTTTTGGGTTATTTTTCGCATGCTAGTAGAAAAAATAGGGTACCTAACACGTGCGTAAAGTGACTTTTCCGCACGCGATTGCTGGCCGAACTCGCTAAAGCGTCGTTCGGCCATCTGCAATGGCGTGCGGAAAAGTATCACTTTCCGCACTTGTTAGGTAAACTACTATTTTCCGCAAACGTCAAAAAAAGTAGACATTATTAACGTCAATTCATGATGTTGAAGTATGATTTCACAGACGCCACTTTTTTGTACGGCCATGAGCGGACAAAAAAGTAATTTTTTGTACGCTGACGGCCGTACAAATAAGTAGAATTTTTAACAGGGAAAATAATTATTAGTTGAACTTTTAAACTTTATTAACGATAATAATTATTAATAGTAAAATTACAGTTATTTAAGGTTGCACCGCACATATTTAATGCAATACCTGATTTATTCACTTCCAATTCAAGCGAATTTTGTCTAGAGTTGAAAGAGTTCATCGACAAAATTTCCCGTGACTCCTTACTTGTTGTTGCTTCTGTTACATCAACGTCGACATAATTTCGCTCATGAGAAGCTGCATTCAGGTACAGTGAAGAAGAATTCGACATCAAGATTTTTTCTGCAGTTTGTTTTTTATTAGACAAAGAGTCTTCAATGTATCCTTCAGCGACAGTGCTCGACCTCCAACCTCCATGCCGTTTCAAACAAGTAATATCAGCTCCTCCATCCACAAGCAAAGTAGCTGAAGTTCTTCTTAACGCATGGCCGGTGTAATCTTTTGAATTCGGTAGTTTTAAATAAGTTGCTACTGTTTTGGGTACGTTACTAATTGTATGAATTCCCATGACCATGCGATAACATTTTCCCTATTGAAATTTCAAAAAAAAGCGTCGGCTTTCCATAGCTTGTGGACGTAAAGAAGTATATTTTCTGTAAAGATTTATATATTTTTCTCCAATAATTGTGAACGATCGTGGCTTTTTAGATTTACTATCAGACATCTTTATATGAATAACAGATCCTAAATCTTTTTATATCGTCTATTGTCATGTTCACCATTTCATCGCATCTACATGCTCCAGATACGCCCATTATTAGAACAACCTAAAAGTAGTATGTATTTAAAAACTTGATTGTATTTATGCAGGTTAGAATATTATAACTAACCTTAATTCCTAGATATTGCTCATTAGGTGCATTATTTAAAAAATCTTCAAACTGGTCTTTTGTGAATACCTTTGACTTTTTAGCAGTATACCCTTCATTCTGCTTCTTCAGATAAGCACGTAGTTTCATATATTTGCTAATATCTAATCCATGTTTAATATTCAGTAATGATTTTATCATGGAATACTGAGACCACATTGTTGAACTCTTCATTTTTAATTTAGTTGTCATTTCAAAAAAATAAGCTAGTAGCACATTTTCCGAATAGTTTGTAATGTTTTTATCATTGCACCATGTGAGATATCTTTCGTAAGCATGATTATAAACTCTACTTGACTTAGTTGGAATTAAATCATTCGTAGCTGCCTTAACAATGTCAACAACGTCGGGCGGTGTACAGTTGGGTTCTGAATCCGACAAAATATAATCTATAAGAAAATTTCAGTACACTTTACTACAACAAACGAAATTTTGATGCTCAAGTACTTACCAAAAATGCAAAGTCCAACAGGGAACTTGCCAAAAAAATAAAATAATTTAAAAACAATTAAAATCGTAAGATATTATCATAAGGAACTTCGTAGAAAAAGAAAAATTCCAATAACGATTAAATTACCTGAGAAATAAAGGGTTAAAATTTGAATAATTTGAACTGCTCTTAAAACGCGCTGCCATTGGTTGTGACGTCAGACCGCACTTTTCGAGTCAGGCGATCGTGAACTGACAATTCAAACAAAACGTAAAGAGCGTTGAACGTGGCTTCAAATGGCTGTCAAACTCGTGCCGGCCGGGTGCTTTCTATGGTTACCGATGCACGAGGTGCGGTGTGACGTCACAGCCGCTGCCGCGCATTCTGCTTCGTTTGAATATACCCGGTGGCGATTGCAACTTTAATTATTTATTGTGAAATTAGTATTGCGATTTAAGGGCTGATATTTGGTATAATGTGTTTTCATATATAAACACACATTTTGGTAAAATAAAAAAAAATGGGCAAGTTCCCTATTGTTGCTTTAAATCACTTACAATATTTCTCACATTATAAAATATTATTGAACTGTCAAATTTGTTTTTGACTTGGCAATCACGAAACCAGTAACCACGGAAATGTAGTGCGCAGTTTTATAATTATTATTCTCTGAATTTATCAACTTCGTTGCAATCGTTTTGAATTTTTATTTAAATATTAATTAGTTCTATAGTCTGGATGCCGTTTGCGGAAAAAATAGCATGTTTCATTCGGAACAAAAGCACTTTTTGTGGCTCGTCTGAAATTGTCGGCCTCACTAACGTTCGGCGATCAAACATTCAGACTCGCCACAAAAAGTTATACTTTTACTCCTAATAAAACAATATACTATTTGCCTCAATGGAAATGTGAATACACAAAATGTAAGGTATTGGAGTGAAACAAATTCTCACACCTTTCGTGAACAACATACCCAATTTCCAGAAAAAGTCTATGTTTGGGCAGGTATTTTGGGAAACCACATAGTTGGTCCTGTCTTCCTTAATTAAAATTTAAGCGGTGAAGTGTATCTGGAGATGTTACAAAATGCAATTGATCCGTTAATTCTTGAAATTCTGGAAGATAATCCAGATGAATTCGGCCATCTGGAAACAACATTTTAACAAGATGGTGCTCCTGCACATTAGTATGGTGCAGTAAGACGTTACTTGGATGAGGAATATCGAGGTAGATGGATCGGCCGGCGAGGTCCTATAGAATGGCCACATCGGTCACCAGATCTGACACCATTAGATTTTTCTCTATGGGGGTACTTGAAATCCAAGGTTTATACTACGGCACCAGATAGCATTGGGGTTTTGAAAGAAAGAATTTTTGAAGAATGCAATGCAATTACAGCTGACACATTCGAACGACTACGACAAGAGTTTACTAATAGGATGGATTACTGACAGAGCACATTTCGAACACTTGCTATAAGAATCCATTGTTGATATTTGATTAATTAAATTTAAAAAAATAATTTCAATAATTTTGGTATTTATTTGATTTATCCTACAAAATTAGTTTATACCCAAACAAAATTAATATAGCTATGTAGCCAATGTCAATGCCTTTCAAACGAGATATCACTTGCCATAAGGTCCTATTTAAAATTATTGGTCAGAGTGGCACTGTGACGTCATCTATTACTATTACGTCACCTGTCACCATTCGTAGAGAAGTTTACAACACTTTATTTTCACCCTCCAAATTTTATTAATGTAAGTCTAGCCGTTCAAAAGATACGAGGGGGGAGAGAACTTTTGAATAGCACTGTACATATACACATATACATAATCTTGGTGCTTGGTCAATAATAATAGTTTTAATCATCTTGGTGTATAATATATTATTTTGTCATTTTCATATCCCAAGTTTTAGGTACCAGGTTCCTTCCCAGCATTGAAAATATTACCTTTGTTGTTCGAACTAATTCTAATTGAAAAATCTCTTTTTGTGATACATAAATAGTATAGACAACAATGATAAAATCTTAAATGAGTTAAACCGAAGAATAATCTAACAACGCCACTGTACCAGAAGCGAGCAGTAGTCCAATCCAAGTAAGAATAATATGAAGCCATTTTACCTGTTTTCTTGTGAGAGACCTTTACCTGATGTAAACATTTTGTAGTTTCTTTAGTTGGAAACCGACAGTTGTCTGAATTTTAAACGTCTCCCCGGAATCCAGCCAGCAACGAGAGAGAGAGACAGACGACTGTCATCGTCATAATATAATTAAATGCGGCAGAAATGCTCGTTTTCGGAATTTTGTAATACGAGATTTTTTATATAGTCGGGGGAGCGAGCGGTAATTTTTTTTTTGTTTTATTTTTTATTGCGGTTCGTTTTTTGTTTGATTTTCGGGCCTCTTGTGTTTGTAGACATTTTGTTGTGTCAGATGGTTAGCATTTATTAGGTGAATGAAAATTTATTATATAGCCCATTGACATTTTTTTTATGATGTTTTACATTTTGGGAAAAAGGCGGCTTTCATGTTACAAAATATCTTATCGTAAATAAATATTGAAGTCCATAGAGTTGGGATGTAAATAAAAATTTCGAAATAAAATAATTATAATAAATAACGAAAAATATAAGGAAAAACAGTGGACAAAACGCATATTAATCCAGTAACTGAACACCTTGAAATATCGAAAGCTCCTGAAAAGTCGGTGAGGACTTTACTTTGGGCTCAATTTGTAGGTCACGGCAAATGTTTTTAAACGAGAAAAAACTTGACGCGATTAAGTTTTCGAAAGGGGGAGAAAATGGACCCCAAAACCCTGGAAAACGGGTTTCTTGCTAATATATGGCTAAATATGCGAATTAGAGAATTTTTGTGCCGATAAAAAATGAAGACCGTCTTATTATACTCTATTTCTTAATGTCTGACAGCACAGTAGCCTCATTAAATATTCAAATAGAAATTTATCTTTTACAGAGTGATCCTAAGAATTTTACAAGTAAATACTAAAATTCTAATGCAAAACAAGTAGGTGTCTTATTGGTTATCTATACATCCCTGTTTCAGCTCAAAATACAATATGGTAATAAAACTGAACAATGCCAGATATTGCGGCAGTGGCGGAGATTACGATATTAGTTAATTCTGCTTATTTAATTAGATTCGGTCGACATTACAGTTGAAATAAAATTCATTCGTTCAGGCCTATTAACAAGTTACATTTTCATTTTTATTAAATTAAATTAATTAAAGAAAATATAGTTTAATTTTTTATAATTCAAATTTATTGACAATGAATTAATGTATGTCAAGTAAAGTAAACATACCATTTATAGGAAATATAAAATTCAATCTATAGAATCATCCTCTTCGCTGGCCATACAAGAATCATCCGAAGACTCGTCGAGAGAGATCACTATCGGTTCTATAGTTTGTTCTATGAGGTTATCTAAAACCCACATTTTCTCTTCCTCTTTAATTACATGATTCACAGCATCTCTCCAGTTCTCTTCAGTTA
>CAJUYH010007039.1:0-18519 GCA_910591685.1 Galerucella tenella
GGTTTTATTGGATGCACAGTTCCGAAGATGTGAAGGACTGGTGTAAGAAGTGCACTACCTGTGCTACGACCAATGGACCACAAGGAAGAAGAAAGGCTCCTATGAAGCAATACAATGTCGGAAGCCCGTTTGAACGCATTGCCCTGGACATTGCCAGACCGTTTCCACCGACAGCAAATGGCAGCAGGTACATTTTGGTGGTGATGGATTATTTCACAAAATGGGTAGAAGCGTATGCCATTCCAAACCAAGAAGCCGCAACTGTTGCCGACGTACTTTTGAATGAGTTCATTTGCCGATATGGAGTGCCCCTGGAAATACACAGCGACCAGGGCAGAAACTTCGAAAGCCAGCTGTTCCAGGAAGTTTGTGAAAAGCTCGGCATGAAGAAAACGAGAACTACTGCTTTGCATCCACAGTCGGACGGAATGGTAGAGCGAATGAACAGAACTCTTGGCAAATACCTGTCTAAAGTAGTATCTAACCATCAGCGAGATTGGGACCAATATCTCTCGCTATTTGCGATGGCCTACAGATCCGCCATCAATGAGTCTACCGGCCAAACACCAGCAAAAGTTCTGTTCGGACGCGAAATGAGATTACCCTGCGACCTAGAATTTGGATGCCGACCCGGAGAAGACATAGCTGGTGAAGATTACGTGACCCAGCTGAGAAAAAGAATAGACGACGTACACGAGCTGGTTCGATCGAATCTCCAGATCGCTAGCGATAGGATGAAGAAAAGGTACGATACGCAAGCTACAGAAGGAGGTTTCCACGAAGGAGACAAAGTCTGGCTGCATAACCCAAGAAGACAAAAGGGTTTTTCTCCAAAGTTGCAGAAAGCTTGGGACGGTTCGTACCTCGTGAAGAAACGAATCAACGATGTCATCTATCGTATCAGCAAGATCCCAAACGGAAAGCCAAAGGTGGTACACCGTAACCGATTAGCGCCATTCGAGGGTGACCACGATGAAGAAGTAAACCAGCTTCAGGAAGTAGCCGATCCTGCTTTTGTAGAGTTCATGGGTGCTTATGGTGGTACCGGAAAAGCAAGATTCGGCGTCACCACTGAGAGACGACAAGACATGCTTACCGTTCCAGAGGAATACTCACTGGCAATAAACATCCCTGCCAGCGTAACCGATGCACGCGGACTGGCATCTCTGTTCATAAAGAAGAGTGGCGCCCGACGTTTGCAAGACCAGTTACCAGTACCAGGTAAAGCTCTGAAGCTGCAAGATGGCTCCCGCTACAATTTCCACCTAGTGACGAGAAACACCTTCGACGAAAGACCAACGTACGAGGATGTCTGGGAAGCATTACGAAGCTTGAGGGAGCATGTGCTTGAATTGGACGTGCATAGGCTAGCCATGCCCAAGATTGAATGTAGGCATTTAGATTGGCGAATAATCCGTAACATGGTAGAAGTAATCTTCCGAGACACCGAAGTGCAGGTACTAGTCTGCGGCCGAGCACGGGAGACACAGCCAACAGAGAAGACGGTCGCATGTTACTTCCATGCAACTGGAAAATGTAACAAGGGAACCAGTTGCCGATACAGTCATCTCGTTTCAGTTTCCTAGTTAGTTCCAGGAGGAACTGTCTCTTAAGGAGGGGGCAATGTTACGCGAGCTGCTGCATTAATGTGCTCAATTAGTGCCCCCAGTGAAATTCCCATATGAGACGACTATGGCTCCTCCGCCGTATTTTCAAGAATGATCTGGAATACGTAACATCTAGAAAAACCCGGCGCATCCGCCAAAACTTCGAGTTCTAGAGGTTTCTAGAAAAACATACGTGCGAGTATAAATAGGCGACGAGCATCGCAGCGGAGTTAGTTAGTCAGTTAGTGTTGATACTGAAAGAAAGCAATCGCGCCTCGATAAAGTGTTTATTAAGTGACTTTCATATAAATTATAGTTAGTGTGTGTTTAGTGTATCATATAAATTATTAAATAAGGACTGTATTTGAATATAAATCTGTACATATAAATTAATTGTAAATATAAATTAGAATAAACGTTACAATATTGTATCTTTAGTTTTGCGGTTGCGTGGAAGAGCGCCACTTAGCTGGTGCTTCTCGTATGAGAACATCATCTAAGAGCGAACGTCGCCTTTGCATGTATTGTATTTTTATAACAAAGCAATAAAGTCACTTATTATTATTATTATTATATGCAAAAGTTTAGTGGGACAAAAATAAATATAAAACCACACAACTCAAATATCTGATCTAAACTTAACAACGATAAGCATGATATGTATCAAAAGCTTAATCCGATTTTGCAAAATCAAAATTTTTAAGCTTAAATCAATAACCAACACTGTTACAGTAGATACGTGATGAGGATATTTATTTCAATTCAATTCGCTTGCCATTACTTGTATAGCTTTACAGCGTTGGGACATAGGGATTGAGGTCGATGCGGAGGTCGTATGTCTCGATTAATGCAATTTAAAGCATCTCATCGGTACTGATATTGACAGTGAACTTGATTCAATACCAAACTTTCTTTATAATTCAAAAACGTGAGACGTTAAATCGATATTAAATAGAAACACGGCTTTGAAATCTGCAAAAGCATGTGAAGGTTAGGTTAGAAATTATCTTATGCTTTAAATTATGAGTGAGCTCCATATAATGGCTTAAAGAAATCTAAACAATTTGAGACAGTTAAATAGTTGTTTGAAAACATTCAAAAGAATGGTGCGTGAAAATCCAAAGTGTATAGAATACTTTTCTCGATAAAACTTACTCCATCACATTTAGAAAGTATAGATAGAGAAAAAATAGGCTTGAGCAAGTTTAAATTGACATTTAAAAGTAAGGAAATGTCGCCTTTTATTTTGGTATTTTCAAATTTTTTTATTTTATCCGTTTGGGAATATTTCAACCGATACAGAGGACTATCATTTTTATTCCCGCCCTGATTTAATTCTCTACATTCTTCTTTCTGAAACATCTCGTCTTTTCAATGACAAGTCATTGAAATTTCACTTGTATTCCTCGAATATTTGACTAAATAGAATCTCAAATAAAAATTTAAAAAGCTACCAATTTTTCATCCGAAATAAAAAAAGATCAGTTCTTGGTAATCGTCTTGAAATTCCAATCAGCTTTGATTATGTATTTTCTAATATTCTTTTTCATACCTTTTCAAAATTAATCGACATTGTGAAAAATTTAACAAGCTCTTCCAGCCATGCTCCTATATTTTGTGACAAAATAATGAAGCAATTAAAAGAAAAATACGTTTTAATTATAAATAAAATTATTACTGAAATATAATACACTGCTCAACACTTGATGTGGATAATTATAACTTTTGCAAATATTTTATTTAAAAACGTTGTCACACTTTATGCTGTGTATGACCATTCACCTATAGTCAATATTTTTTATCATTTCTAATCTTTTCAACTGAAAAATATGGGTATACTGTTTATATTTTAGTCGAAGAGAAAATGGATATCAGCTGTATTACTGTTGCTTGTACCAATAAGTCTTTTAGAGATTAGAGTCAGTGCAACTGGAGCAATTAGTGCGTTGATACTAGGAGATTGTAACACATCCCGTTGGCCAATTTCAAACATGTCTTACCGGCGTCAACTTGCAACCTTCCGGTAAAAACGGTAACCGGTGTCCTCTCCGCTTTGACTCAAGAGCGGCAGAAAAAGATCATCATTGGCAAGTAGAACTCTTAATACACTACTCAAAACAATTATCGCATATTTTGAAAACCCTGTACCAAAGACTTTATTCATAAAATTGGTAAACTATGATTTTTAGTACTAAAAACATAGATCTTTTGTATGCAATTTCTGGCATTTATGGGTTTTTATGTTGCTCGTTATCATTAGGTCTGTTCGTAGAGCAGTCACAAACGGTTGGAAACTGAACGACTCATGCGCAGAGTCTTTTTGTGGACGATTTTTATTCACTGCGCATGAATCGTCCAGTTTCCAACCGTTTGTGACTGCTCTACGAACAGACCTATTTATTCTGATGTTTTTTTGTATAACTGCAAAATGCTAAACCTTTTACTTATAAATGGCACGAGTATTCGTTCAGTTGAACATAGACTTTCGTACGAAGTTATTAATTGGATGAAATTAGAGATATGAATGATAACAAAAGACGTCTTACTAGACATTTAACAGATGCTGAGGCACATACGGCTGTTACTCTGTCAGCTGAAGGATACAATAAATTCCGAATTGCGCATATTTTAAATGTTACCCAGTCGTCAGTAAGTAGAGTGTTAATGCGGTATAGGGAGACTGAGGCATTCTCAAGACGTCCTGGCCGAGGCCGTTATAGGGTCACAACTGCAGCACAGGATCGATTTTTGCTTTTGCAAACTTTAAGAAACCGTTCAACTAGAGCTAGGAACTTACAAAATGCCCTAATAAGAACTTACCAGGTTAGGATCAGTGATCAAACGGTTAGAAACAGATTGAGAGAATCTGACTTAAGGCCAAGACGACCAGCAACGGGATCACGACTCACCAGGCAACACCGCGTATGCAGATTAGCCTTCGCCAGGGAACACCTGACCTGGAGAGCAGCTGATTGGCTCATGGTCTTGTTCACCGACGAGTCCAGATTTACTCTCTCAACAAATGACCGTCGTGTAAGGGTGTATAGAAGACCTGGAACCCGATTTATACAAGGTAACATTCGTCAGTTGGATGCATACGGTGGAGGAGGTTTGGGGAGGAATTAACTTTCGGGGACGTACTGATCTCCATATTGTACAACACGGCACTTTGAATGCTGAAAGGTACATTAATGATATCCTTCAAGAGTATGTGATTCATTTTGCTCCATTTATAGGCGATAATTTCATATTAATGCATGATAATGCCCGTCCACACACAGCACAAATTGTGACTAGGTTCTTGCAAGACACCGATATTGATGTCATGGATTGGCCAGCAAGGTCACCTGACTTAAATCCAGTTGAACATATGAGGGATGCACTTGGAAGAGCCGTTAGAGGAAGATTAAATCCACCTGAAACTTTGTAACAATTGTCTGAAGCTCTTATAGAGGAATGGGATAGAATTTCCGAACTTTATGTTCAAAATTTAATTTTAAGTATGGGAAGGCGTTGCAGGTCAGTTGTAAGAGCTAGAGGGGGTAATACTGAATATTAATTAATGTTTTGTAGTGTAAAATTCATTATGGTAGGCAAGTGTTGTTAATTTTGTTCTTTGGTTTTAAGACAAATAAAACACACAAAAATTAAAAGTTGCTTTATTTCGTTACATTTTATGTTAATTTTGCAATACTTCGTAAAATCCCTTAAAACATGTCATTATTCGATTGAAAATATTTAAATCAATGTTATTTTCATTTGTTGATTAAATATAGAAGGCTGGTACAGAAACAATAGCTTGAGCGCCAACTTATTTTTATTATCCTCTTAACAAGTAAAAAGAGTACATTGATGAAGTCAGATCATCGATAAGGCTTCTCGACGTTATTTCATATTAAAACGAAAGCATTTGAACATTCGGCACTATATTTTTATGCGCCTGGAGAGTCAACTCCAAACTTTTAAAACACAAAACTTTTTAGTAATATTTAAGCATAATTATGCTACATTAGCGGTCAAGACGAAGTTTTATCACATTTTTCTTAGTGAACATTCATAGAAGATTTTTAACACATATTTTCTGCTACACAGTTAGTGGAAGACTTTCTTCAACATATCTCTCCGCTACATGGTTAATAGAAGACTCTTAACACATCTTCTCTGCTGGACAGTTAATAGAAGACTCTTAACACATCTTCTCTGCTGAACAGTTAATGGAAGACTCATCAAAAAATAGCGCCAGAAAATAAAATTGCCGGTTATAAACAACCCTGATTTGCTGAATTGTAAACTGGAGGCGGGGCAAATAATTAACGGACAAATTCTTTAAAAGTGGTTAAAATGAACACGTGTCCCACATCAAACAGAAAAGCGGCATAGAAACAACAACAGAAAAGGCCATAAATCTTAGAACAAAGGGTAAGGACGTGTAAAATTGGAAAACAATTTTGTTTTCATTTTTACATTTTTTTTGAACGGCAGAACGTAGAAAAGGGGTTTTAGCGATATTCGTTTTATAGACAAAGGCGTAGAAAAAGGGTTTGAAAAGAAATTACTTGGAAGTTAATGATAGAAGTAGATACAAATAATTACGATAAATATTCTATCGTTAACAGATGTATTTCAGTAAGAATTCACTATTCGTTTGTATGGGTCTCAAAGCTTCGTTGAGCATGGAATCGACATGTTGCAGCTGGAAATGCAGAGTATACACATGAAGGAGGACGATAACTAGCCACGACACAAGCTTAAGACCGTTTACGGCTTCAAGAATCAACAGCTTGTTTAGATAAACTAGTGGACTAGTTATTTCTGGCCAGACTATCAGAAGTAGGTTGCATTTGTTAATTGAAGGCAAGGAGAAGCTCTACATACTCAGACATCGGTGAGCCATAGAGCAAAGCAAATAGAATCTTAAAAATTGGAGACATTGACTTTTCTCTGAAGAATCACGATTTCGTTGAATAGGTATGATGGTCTGGAGGTTTAATGGTTCCAACCACATTAGAAATTCATTGAAATAATTATTAAGATATTCAATTTAATAGATCTGCCTGTGAAATTTATTCACCATTTCCTGTGCTGTGTCAAATATTTCATCTCGCCTAGTTTCTATTTTAAGCTTTTCTGAACAAAAGCCCACCCCTTTGAAAGGCCGACATTATTTCTTGAATGAGTAAATTGTTCTTGATTAAAATTTATGTAATGTTAAACGCATCGCGAACGACAGCAAAACCGGAGACTATACAAATTTCTGCGGGTGCCGTGACCCAAATTTTCGGATTGTTTTTAAAAACTTTCGGGTCAGCTACAAATATACACGTTTATCTTTTTTTCGGAAATTTATGATTCTGTTCACCGTGCGAATAATTTAAAGAATGTGGGTAGAATATCTACATTTTTCTCCTTTGTTTTTTTTTATTGTGCGGTCAGTTAAATAAAAAATGAGATTGTTGTGTTAAGAATGCAAAAAAGTTTTAAAAATTCACGAGGAACTGACTCCTCATCACAGAAAAGTATGCCCACTTCAATATTTATAAAATATACAAAAGGCGAAGATGTAGAAGGCATTATTGTGCCGGATAGTTGAGCGTTATCGGTTCCAGAAAGGATAAGATAATGCCTAGGGAGGGCGACGACCCAGCACTGTAATGGAACGCCTTTGATGCGATAATTACAGTCAAGCAGTGTCGAACATGGTTAGTACTTGGATGGGTTACCACGCCAGAAAAAAACATCGTATAGGGCCCGTACAGCATGCAGCGAAGCACTTTAGACTACTAGGGTGCACTTAAGACTACTAGGGTGTGTAGCATATGACAGCTCACAGGCATCATACCAATGAGCACGAGGTATAATGTAGATATGCCGTCTTTCGGAGGAGACGTAAAACCGAGGTTCCGAGTCCAAGGATGTTGGGCTCGTTAAAGAACGCTACCACTGGTTGGATTCGCCAAAATATCCGGCTAGGGGTAGAGTGCTCCCGGCGTCGATGATCAGCCTCACTCGCAGAAATAAACCGACGTTAAGTAAAGGAATAAAAAAAATGCCTAGGAAAATTCAAACAAGGAAAGAACAACATCGTGATCTTATTGGAAATTCACTGGACTCACTGGAATGAAAGGGAATGAAATAGATGATAAGCTAGTAAAGCAGGGGACTGAGTCCCTTTGGCGGTATTAGTTTCAATGTAATATTGGAAGAAATAAGCCGAAAAAAGAAGATCCGAACATAGGAAAGATCTATTAGGGATAAGACAATCGAAGATACTCTTCTCGGGCAAAATCTCCATTCCACGAAGCTGGAATTGATACAAGCTTCTGCAGATTTTAGTTTAAGAATATTCTCTCCCTATGGTAGTCAATGTGGTTTATGCAGGATGAAGCCTTGTCACATTTTACACTTCAGGCTGGGGAATGAAATCCTAACCGGTCAAGTGACCCTACGACATCCTGGATGTATAGGATTTTTATGATAAAACGACGATGACTTCATTTTCAATTACTTTCCTGCTTATCAGAATAAATATTAATTTACCAACCGTAAATACAATTTATCTTTAACAGCCAGGGCAATTTACAGCAAACGGGTTGGCAAAACTTGAAGACGTTGTCAGACCCAGCCAGACCAATTGGTGAAATTCCCCAGTTTGTTTCGACGTTTATTGACATTCGATAATCGTCTGATATTTACAAGTTTTTGGAGTTCTTTACGTCAGGTTATGTTTGAGCGACCGGGGGTCACGACGCAAATGATCTGACCGTTACGTTACGTTATGTTACGTTGCTTCGTTATGTGCCTTGCTTGCGTGTGTGTGCTCTCTCCTGAGTCTCTCTCTCGTTTACGAAGCAGCGATTCATATGCTTCGGCCGGGAATCGAGCCCGGGCCGCTCGCGTGGAAGGCGAGCATTCTACCACTGAACCACCGATGCTATATTAAAATTCTATGCAAAGCTGGTATTCGCAGTGCTGGTGATCTACTTGAATTTGTTCGGATAAATTATTACTATTATTTCCATAATTTTTTTGCGCGATTGATCTTTTTTGTTTATTTACAGCATCGGTTGTCAGGACGGTAGGCTGTGTTTACTGGTTTCTAAGTTTAACACGTCGGTAAGTGATTTACTTACCGTTCAGACGTCGAAAAGTAATAAATAATAAAAACAATTTCACCAAAATGCAAAATATATTTTAAACTGATCGAGAAGTATAAGTGTCACTTTTGACATTTCGTTCATTTTGAAGGAATTTAAATTATTTTATTCGGAATTTATTTCAATACGATCGCGCAAAAAATGGTATAAGCATCTCGAACGTTGAGGGTAATTACGTTTGCATGTAGATTCCTCTCGTAAAATTGGATATGAGGATCAAGGGGTCTAGCACATTTACTTTTCGAAATACAGGGTGTTGAAATTTTGAAAACTTGAATGTTTTAATTCGATAACTTTAAAATGGATGGATAAATTGATTTGGCGACGCCGTAGGCGGAGTGCTCAATCGTTCAAGTGCGATATGGACAATCCACACGAGTCGAACAACATATTTTTTCTACGACCCATTTAAGAAAAAATCTAGAAAATAAAAATTTATATAAACTGTAATATAACTTCAAATTGAAAATTTAACAATTCAATTTTATGTTCTGACTAATTTTTTTGTGGTAAACGTACAGTTCTTGAATGTACAATTTGTATAATGCTACGGTTTCCCTTTTTAAATATACGATGCTGTTATAGGTAGATGTTGCCAGTCGGACTTCCTCATGAAGGGTACTGTACCATTATCTATAATAATGAATATTCTGCTAAATATTTCAAACGTCTACCTGTTGTCGTTGTTAATATCAAGCAGAATAATTATTTAAAAATAAAATTAACAATAAAAAAACTTCTTCACGGGGAATCGAACCAGGGTCTGGTTTGCTCACTACTCGACCACCGAGGAATATGCAAATTGTTTATCTATAACGTCAGATGTATTACATAACTTTTGCTTAAAGGGAACTAAAGTTCCTACCGTGTGTCCCGCGACACGTTCTACCTTTTTTGTTGCTTTTAAATTCATTGCTTCTTTAAGATTATAAAAACAGTTATTTTCATAACTAATTATTCAGGGAAATCTGCAGCGTGTAGTTAATAAAATGCAGAAGCAGCTAAACAGTAATTGTCAAATGGGGGCCCGCTTCTCCCGCTTACTGCTGTAAGAGACGTATGCAATAGTATTCGCCATTTGTGTTCATTATTATTAAGAAGTGTCAATTTAATATCAGATTGACTTTTCTAGTTAAGTAAAAAAAAAGACTACAGCTTGGCAGCATCACAATATTTTGTTTTGCAACTTCATCGTCTTTTTATCGTAAATAAGCTATACCAATAGATTTTGCGGTGTGGGAATATTATACAAAAATACGGTGAAGGGATTCCCATAATATAAAAAGGTCCCCCAATTAACCAGTGAGTGCATCTCTATTGTATTTCAAATAATCTCCACAAAGATAATGCTGAATTATCTCCAAGTTCACCAACATCCTATTTAAACTATCGTTCTTTATTTCGTATTCATTAAATCCCTGCTTATATATAATTGTTTCGTTCATGCAAAGCTTTCCTGTAGAGATTAAAGATACCTTCAGGGAAATAAGTACACTAACATCACTTGAAGAATCACGAAACTTTCTCGTTTAAGGAGTTTACATTCTGTAACGTAGTTTATTGCATTTTATTTTTATTTTTTAGTTACGAACATCTTATCTCTGTGAAATTTTCAATTTGGTTGGAAGTTATTACAAGCTTAAACGTTTTTTTAATAGAGTCAGACACCGGGAAAATATTAATCGTGAAATGAATTTACTCAGTTCTATATTTATAGACCGAAAGGTGATAATGTATTCCAAAGAGAAATCAAGGTCCGCCACTGACTATCCTATAGTAAAACGAGGGATATAACCTCAAATTTTATGACCATATATTACTTTAAAGCTGTCCACAACATAACCATTATCATAAAATAGTAACAATACCTTAATGATCTCACCTTTTCCAGATCACGTTTCGCAGTGCTGTAACTTCAGCAGTGCTTTCAGTGAAAAAAAATAATTTTTTCAAACAAGCGGAAGTTTCCAGTGAAGAGTTCTGGATGAAATTTGTGAGGCAATAAATATCCAGAACTACAAAAATCAGCTTTAGAATCTCATACTTTTGGGTCAACATTTTAACCGCTGTTGCCAGAAGCGCAGATTAATTTGTACAAATGATATTTTTGTCTCATTATCTCATTTTTTTCGAGCTCATGCACTATTAGGTAAATCTAAACACTTTCATCCGGCAACAGTGTCCTTTACAGAGAGAATTCACTAGTTGGTGGTATTCAGTATGTTCCCAGCATGGAAGGAGTAAGGGTGTTGAAGAAATAAAAAAAATACAATCGTTATTACGTAACCTGTACATCATTCTGCGGATACTGTGTTCGGATTGGAATGCTTAGATATTTATTTTCCTGAGACGGATGGATTGTGCTTTTGATGTAATGACAAAGTTGACTCATCCGTAAATAAAATATTTTTTTAAAGGTTCTTGTCAGCATTTTGACGTTCCAGCATCTACTCACAGAAATCCATTCGTCTGATATTGTCCTCGGGAAATATTTCCTGTGTTGTCTGAACCTTGTAACAATGGTACCCGTTCCGTTTTAAAATATTCTGTACAGTTCTCTTATCCATGTTGACCTCTTCAGCAATTTGTCTTGAAGAAGATGGTTGTCCTGCTTCAACTGCTAAACAAACAGTTAATTCTCTAGTTTGCCTTTCATCGTTTATTGGAAGTTCGATTGGATCTTCCGGAGCTTGGCATTTTCTACAGTATGAAACACATCCATATTTCTCGAAATTACTTATTATTTTCAAAATTGTTGAATTTGAAGGAATTGGGCGATTTTCAAATGCCACAATAAACAAATTAACGATTGCATCAACCGAATGACCTCCAAAATACCATCTTATAATTTGAACTTTTTCGCAGATTAAGTATGTTCATTTAAGGCATATTGTAAATGTTTTATTTTCAAATACAATGGCATCCGCTTCCAACGTAATCAACGTTTGTAGCGAAAAGACCTAGGAATAGCAGTTTAAATGTGAATTCTCTCTGTAAAGGACACTGTTGCCGGAAGAAAGTGTTTAGTTTTACTTAATAGTGCATAGCTCGAAAAAAAGTCAACGATAACGAGACAAAAATATTATTGGTACAAATTAATCTGCGCTTCTGGCAACAGCGGTTAAATTAGGGGGCAATGAACATTCGACCAGCCTCTGGATCTAAATACACGTCCTCGCTGACCACGCACAATTATTCTTTCTCTCTTTTTCAAGCTGTTTTTCTCATATTTTCCTTGTCGTACTTGTGTAAATCGCACGGTTCGAAAAGCTTTTTCGCTATCTGTATATTTATGAAGCAGCATTTTTGAAGATGAACAATCTCCGAACTCGATTTATTGATAAATATCTCCAGGGTATCATGTCAATAGCTTGCACCAATTTTACTCAAAACATCAGACAGGTGGTCCGCAACAAAAACTGTCATTTTTCCTATTGATATGTAAAAAATATTTCAATTTCATTTTTTTAAACGGACCACGAGCGAAACTAGTTGGTGGTCCTCGCTTTACTGGATCAATAATTGGAATAAACTTTATCCTGACAAAAAAAAACAGTGCACCAACGTTCATGTGCTTATAAAAGCTTATTTGTGGAAAATGTGCTTTCAATACCTACTGGAACAATTTGGGGAGATGAGATTCATCTATCCAGGTTATAACCACCACCCTCTTTTTATAAAATAGGGATCGGTTTTGGGAAATTGACTCGAAAATAGAATATGCTATTATGTGGGTATTGAAATGAGAAAAGTCAAATCTGGGTACAGGTAGGATTTTTTTTTAAATTGATTTATGTATGCAAACCAAAAATTTTTCTATAGGCTGAAAATAGGAGAATCGTAAATGTTTGATAGGTGAAAATAGGAATTTATTTTTCATAATTTATCGATATTTATATCGTAAAATTTGGAGAAAGATGAACGCCATATTAGGCTCTAGCCAGTGTTCAGTTCTAAGGTTTTAACATAACCCGACATTTTCTCGTAGCAATGCAAAGGGCAATAAAAATGTATCAATTTGTACAAGCCTTTAGAATATCTAAAAAGTTGTGCAGGTTTTAAATGAGGGGATTCATCATACAAAAATTTAGGAAACTGAAAACTTAACCTGGGTTATTATCTAACCATAATCTGCAATATCTTGGGGTTATCCTAGAATCCTATACCCAGGTTTAACTTGGAACCGATACCTTCAGCACGTGATCAAGAAGGCAGAGGTAACCTTCATAATTGCCAGACGCACTTACGGCACTAAATGGGGACTTAGACCAAATATGGTACACTGGTTGTACGTACAAAATGGTTGTCAACCCCAGGATTACATATGCATCTCTGGTCTGGTGGCCAAAGATCAGGCAAACCTCTGCAATGCTAGAACTAAGCAAGGTCCAAAGACTTGCATGCATTGGAATTACAGCGACGCTGGAGACAATGCTAAACCTTCCTCCGCTACATTGCATCATAATGTGCGAAGCAAGGGCAGCTGTATCCCGACTAAAAGAAGCATCAGACCATGACGTGGCACATGGGAGAGGACACACAGAAATAAGGCATGTGGATGACGACATCTATATCTTTTGCAAGAACTTCGAGATTGTCATCAAAGATAAAAGGAGCTTGAGGAAGAGAAAGCACGACCACTCAGTAGAGCGAATGAACTGATCTGGAACACAGCCGGATCAAGCAAGTCGAGCAAATATGGAGGAATCGTCTCGCTTGGAAAATACGCCTCGGTATTTCAAGCAGAGGTCTATGCAATACTTGCAAATAACATGAGAGCCTACAACAACAGGCATATCAGGATCTACAGTGACAGTCAAGCTGCCCTTAAAGCACTTCAGAGCTCTAAGGTAACTTCTCGGCTGGTATGGGAATGCGGCGAAGAGCTCAGAAGACTGGCGACTCGTGGGTCCCAGGTCACAAAGGAATCGCTAGCAATGAAAAAGCTGACGAACTGGCAAGATCAGGATGGTCAACCCTGATGAACGGACCCGAACCAGCTGTAAGAATTCCCTGATGCTCAACTAGGTCATGGTTGAAAGGGTGGGTAGAAGAACAACTGAATAAACACTGGAAGATTACGCTCAGGCAAATACATGGAAAGAAATTCATGAAAAACCATCAGTAAAAGTAGCGAAAGAACTGCTCTCAATGAGTAGGAACAAACTACGCACCATAACGGGGCTACTCACGGGACACTTTCCCACAAAGGAGCACCTGAACAAAATAGGACTGTATAACGGAGACCTTACATGCAGAAGATGCAAAAAGGATACCGAAACTGCTCTGCATATACTATGCAACTGTGAGTCGCTGGACCACAGAAGGCAGAAACTGTATGGCAGAACCCAAATGACTCCAGAAGACTTCTACAACCAACCAGCAAAAAGCCTGTATGAGCTAATACAGGAAACGGATTGGCTGAATAGGTTGTAGTCAGAAGACTAGGAGTATCCACAATAAGCCCAGGAGACTTAGGTGGATTAAAAAACATAATCTGATAACACAGAGCTACTGAATAATGTAGAAATTGTTTGTAAAATTAACCTCAATTAACCACGCGAAGAGAGGTGAAGAATATCATTTTCAGAATGTGTTCTCAAATTGACCATTCGTACAATTGCGAAGGAAGTCAAGAATAGCAACCAAGGTTGTAAAATCTGGCGTTGTCGTGAACCTTTTTGTAATACATGTAATACATTTTAGCATATTTCAACAGACATTTTATTGAGTGCAGTATATTTTATAAAGTAATTACTTAATGCTGCAACCTACTTCACTAAAGTGTTTACATATATAGACCATTTAAGAGCACTGTCAATATGGATGCCAATAAATTCGAATTTAAAGATCTATTACAAAATTAAAGTTTCCCCAGCCATCAAAGGCAAAATTCACAGTTAGAGGTAGTGTGCTTCCAGCATCAATGAGCCTCAGTAGCAGAAATAGACCAACGTTAAATATCAAAGGAATAAAAATAAATATCCCGTCCAAATAATTTAATTTACAGGTTGAACAACCAATTAGCTAATTAACCGTATGAGAGAAGCGTTGATTTCGAAAATATTAATTTTCGATGAACTGTAATTTACAGTGATATATACACACACACATACTCTAATCGAAACTATGTATGGTTTCAGAGAACTGGAAAATTGCCAAACTCATTAACAAATACTTGCTAACAGTTGGGCGTTTGGATAACGAGTTTTAATATTTTATAAACAGATACCGCGTTTATTTTGTAGTAATATTTTCCATAAAAAAACTCTTCTAATTAATGTGCCGTGGAGTTACAGTTTGTTATAAAGGCTAAAGTATTAAAACTTCCATAAAGTCAGTGGGGGAGTTAGGAATGACTGTCTGTGAAGGCTTCAAATGGTTTTTCGAGTCCACGACGTTGAATTGTAAGAGCATTAAAAATGTGGCAGATTAGAGATGTGTCAGTTACTTGGAGAAGAGTGGTCGGATTTAGTTTATGTTCGTACAGATATAAGATGTAGAGAAATATGCTTAATTGGCATAAATATAAATAATAAGAGAACTGCATATTCAAACTGATTTTGCTATGTACACTTATCTTGTTTTATGTTCCGGAATATCTGCTTTTAACATATGAAGAAGCCACGTAAAGTTTGCCAACTGACTTGCGCAGTAACCAAAATCGGTCTTGTTTATCTATGTCGCCTTGTAACGACCATTTCATGCCATAGTCGTAACAAACGATGCTTCATGTCGACAGAAATTTTATTATTAACCTTTGAGGTTGTGTTTGAAGCATCTATGTTTGAATCAACGAGGTAAAAAAGAAAAAGGAGAGAACATAACAGTATAAAGAATCATCGATAAAAGTGGCTTCTGAACATGGCCGACTTCCGTCAACAAACCAAAGGTGTACATTAAATTATTCAAATAGGGGAAACAAACAACTCTCTTTTTAAGGTGGTACTTTTTGTTGTTAGAGAATTGATACCGATTTTGGTACATTCAAAAATTTTATAGCACTATTGTACAACTCAATATCAACTTAAATTTTTACTAATACCCATAAATAACCTTTATCTAATTCCGCTATCGAATGTGACACATTACGTCACTCCTTGACGTTAGGTAACGTCACATTTTTCATAACCTTCATATATCAGTTATGAAAAGTAGTTATGTAAAAACTTTACGTAACTGTTTATGTTTCAACATAGAGATACCACATGAGTTTCAAAGAATATTTTATTAATTAGGTAGGTACTGTCAAAACTGACAATTATTTCATTATTTAAACTGTACAATTAACCCATTATTTTAATTCAATAGTATTTTGAGATTTATAAACATTGAAAACATTATTCAGGACACAGTTATTTAAAGTAAGTCAATTTTCTGGGTGAATACATCATGGTAACAATACTTCTAACACCATTTGATTCCACTTCAATATTATTGTAATTGAAGATTTTATTGAATATTATGAAAGCGCGGAATTAGATAAAACGTTGTACGTAAACACGTTATGAAGAGAGCGACATTGTTCAACACGCGTAATTTGCAAAACTCGCTGGCGCTCGTTTTGGCAAATATTACGCTTGTTGAACAATATCGCTCTTTTCATAACTAATTACGTAAATATCTATTCTAATACTACTATTTTTTTAACGTGGCTTTTCAATTTGACACATTTCAATATATTAAGGTTATCTATGTTGACACAAGAATCGATGGCTAATGTCACTAATGTGGCTTCTCAATATGGCGACTTCCGTCGAAAGTTGGTTAAATCACTACCACGCTTAACTTCCCTCCTTTTTCTCTTACCTCGTTGGTTTGAAGCAATCATTTATAGTTTGGCAAGTTTATCTGTAGCTACGGGGCGTCGGTAAGAGGGGAGGAAAAACATGGCGTATATCTGTCAAACGTACAAATGGCGTACGGTACCTATTTTACCAAGTAAAACTGAAATTACAAAGGTAACTGACAATACGAACACCACTGGATAAATCAATATCAGTCAATTGACGAAGTGAGAGGGAAAAACATACGCACGCACTTGCTAATAAGAAGTCACCTGGTCGATAAAAATCACCAATTATGTAATCGGAGGGTGTGGTCATTATGGTTTTCGTACAACGTTGCCAGAGCTTTGAGAATCCCATAACAAATTTGGAAAAGTGTTCTCTTTTAATATTCATAAATTGGAAAATAATGTTAATAGAATAAATCCAACGAAACAAGCACATTATAAAATGAACGTTCAATCATATTTTTAATATTGTTAATAATAAAAAGACCCATTTATAATTATTATCACTACATAATCAGTTCTTCTATTTTTTCATAGTTAAACATGGCAATGTCGAATGTTTCGACTGCATTCCTTTCACGGTTTCAGATAAACTTGCCAAAGTATACTGTCCAATATCCAATATTTTAAATTTTTAGATATTTTAAGACGCGTAGCTAGTTTATCTGTGAGTGTTGGATGTTTTATTTGATCTAAAACCGTGCCTCTTGAAAAACTTGTTGGTGTTAAAGGGAAAACTATCAACAGTCAAGGACAGATTCTAATCTTGTGTTAACGCTACCACAGATTATAAAGAGAACAGATACGAAAGCTTGACAGAGAACAGTAAAAAGAGAGAGAGATGGGTGAACATACCCATTTAAATGCCCATCGTCTTATGTCGACTCCGTTCGGGCTGCTTCGCGAAATTTGTCAACAGGGTGGTCAATTTGCATAATATTTCCTTCAATTCACGATCATAGGTCAAATATTTCATAAGCATTTTTTAAGTGTGATAGTTATACAGATACAAATATTTGATAATAACTTGTTTTAAATCAATTTTATCAACATTAAAATAATTATCCAATTAAAAAGATTATAATGTATAAAAATCATAACATAAATATATTCCTTTTTCACAAACCACATCCTTGGCAACCATGCACAATAACCTAACCTAACATAATCAAAACGTCAAAACATGCTCAAAATCACTTGTAATCTGTGCTCAAAATTCATAACGCCATTCTCGTTTGCTTCTTTGTTTGAAGGTGTTCAATCGGCGATATTAATTGTGTTATTTGACTAATCTAATAATATTCCCACTATAATAGTGTTTTGATTAGCTAGAACGTTTATGAAGTACGTAAATTGGAAATTTCTATTGGTTCCGAGAAACGGGGAAATAGGGCTTTACAATTGTTCATACGATTATACTTACTACAAGTGTAGTCAGTATTTTGTAATTTCGGTTTTAAACTGTCAGCGGTTGTAAAATTTATGACTATGAATGATCAAATATTCGGGATTCCATATTTTATAGACTAGTCGCGTTCATCCCAACGAAGTTGATCAGGTAGCGATTTTTAGAGTTATCCATCGGTTCGTAATTCTGCTGAACGTACTAATAAAACCATCGACATATATGTAACAAATGTCAATGAATACAACAACAACAACTCAATTTTATTTGATATATACGACAATTATGAAATAGGTATTACTTCTAATCATTGAAAATGGGATTAAATTACAATAAATAGAGCTCCCCACTTTGGAGCATACTATGAAGAGTTGAATTTCCTCACAAACTATACAATTTATTTATGATTCGAAATAATAAGTAACCTCCAGCTGTTCACTCATTTTCACTGAAATACAAACTAAAATATCTCCAAACAAAGATATTTATAATATGTTTCCAACATATTATTATGTCATAAATGATAGTTAATGCATCATCAATCGGTAGCGTGTAGTG
>CAJUYH010007040.1:0-18517 GCA_910591685.1 Galerucella tenella
AACTATGTTGCCTTTCTTTATCAAACTTACTAAAATTTATGTACCTCTATCACTTTTTTTTATTAGAATTAGTACATCCCGTTACCTCTGACCTAAATCGTATATTCTTTAGCATAGCTGCAACTCATTCGTTCAATACAAAATGTACCTTACGGTATACCCTCTTAAAATATATTTTGGTACGTCTATGAAATCTACTTAAATGAATGATTTATTACTCCTCGTACTTTCTGTACAGACAGATTTCGACACAGCCAATTCTTCAATAAAATCTAAAAAATCTATTTAGCTCATTAGTTCATTTTCGATTGACAGTAGCGAGAGTGATGATAATCTATTATCCCACATTGCAAAGCGATATTTGTTTTTAATGTAACTCGGGGTACTGAAAGACATTTCACCCTCGCAATAATTGAAAAAATAAGGTTTCTGAAAAGTATAGTACTTTGGAGCTCTATTTGGGGCCCCTCATATCACGGGGCCCAGGGCTTTAGCCCCCAAAGCCCCCCCTTAATCCGGCCCTGGCAGTAGGTAGTAGAAACTACTGCCCAATTCTGATATATTACTTGTCTCAATCGTCGTGGGTCACCCTGTTATTACTCACTTTAAAACTTGTGGCAGCTGTATTAATCTCATCAGCAGACTTGGTTCTTAAAAAGTCCAACAATTCTTGTGAACTACTCGTATTGTTAAAGCTTTTATCAATATTTTCGGCTAATTTGTATGCATAATTCTTATATTCTCTTTGATAAGCCCAAGGACATAGCGTGGATCCACTTTGAGCTATTGCTGCTCTATATAAACCTGCAAAAATTGGAACTTTAGTCGAAGTTTTTTATATTTTATGGATATTTACCATTAACTTTTGGATTCATCATTAGATAAGCCACTGAAGCAGCTCCAGCACTTTGTCCGAAGATGGTAACTTTACTAGCATCGCCTCCGAAGTATTTTATATTGTCTCTCACCCATTCTAAAGCTAATTTAAGGTCTTTCAGTCCGAAATTGCCGGAGATTGTTTCATCGCCAGTAGATAAAAATCCTGAAAAAGACGAAATATTACTGTGCCAGGTTTGAGTAGGTATCTTAGAAGACTCAGCTAGTGATTGGAATAGAAATATCAAAGCACTGCTTCCAAAAATACACATAAATTATTATAAAAAACATTTTTAAGGTATTTACCAAAAGGTCCTAGTCGATAGTTGGTAGTTACAACTACCACATCGTTTTCCATAAGATAATGGGGTCCAAAGAAGTCAAAATTAGCTGCCCCACTTACGAATCCCCCACCGTAAATGTAAAACATTACGGGAAGCTGGGAATTTGATGAAGGGTCCTGAAAATTAAAGCAATTGAGAGAAAAAGATAATTTGAATGGTGAGGCTTCGTTCTGCAAAGAATCATATGTTAGCTTCAACATTCTAGAATGTGCGAGTGAAGAAGGAATTATTAAAATACAGGGTGTTCCATTTAAAATAAGCCTGATACTGCACATTAAATGTTCTAATAATGAAACTGGAAATTCTGAACACCCTGTAAAGAGATATTTGGTACTCAACCGTGGAATACATTCAACGAATATCCAACTATTAAGATGTGAGAAAAAATTTGCTAGAATTTGTTGTACCAATGAGTTATTAATTTTTCTCGAAATGTTCACATTTTCAAAAAAGTCAGCATAACTCGGAGCCCTCTGTATTTAGGTATAGGGAACCATCATGAAAATTTCCTTTTATCAGGGGCGTACCATGGAATGTTTTAATAGAATTAATTTATTTGTAAAATAATTCATTATAGTACAGGGAATGAAGCTCAAAAAAAGGTAAAACCTCGCAATTTTTTCGTCCAGCATGGATTGACTTGAAATTTTAACAGGAGGTAGGTGATAGCCGAAGGCTCAGAATTTATATCGAACCGAAGGGCGCTAAACGGTTTTTAAGGGTGAAAACTACCCTTTTTTGTCAAAAATCATAAAATAACATTTTAAACCTGAAAATGGGTAAGATTTGGTTCGGATAAGTTGAATAATGATTGTTTTGAGCTTTGGAATACAATTTCATCATATTTCAACCCTTAAAAAGCAGCCCCTGTTACAGCTTAATGTAAAAAAATACGAATCCTTAAAAAATGATTACGCCTCTGATTGATTTGCATCAAAATTTGGGATAAGGCTCAACTCACCCTCTGCTTTATATATCATGTCATGCCGACGAACCCTGATTGTTTCTTAGGGGTGAAAACTACCCCCAAATGTCAAAAATTAAAAAATAGCATTATAAATCTTAAGATAGGTGAAAATTGGTTTGAATTAGTAAAATGATGAATTTGTTACATTTCAAAATACAATTTCATACTTTTTCAACCCTTAAAAATCAACTGTTATTAGTGTTATATGTAAAAAATTTGCTCAATAGTTCTGTTGTAAAAAAAATGTGTCACGTGCATTAAGTAACTTTTCAACCTTTAAAAACCACCCTTCACCCGGTTTTGTACATTATTACGCTTCCAAGTGTACTATACTATACTATTGGAATTTTTCGAAAAAAAAAATCGATTGGTTTTTTTAACGTATTTCCTTCATTTTTGATGATAAAAAGTTTATTCAAAAACGATTTTGTAGAGTTTTTCAAGAACTACAAGGATCTGTAAGTTAAATCTCTTTAGACCCTTTCGTTTTTAAATGGGGTGAGTTTAAAGGGCTAAAAAAAGGTGGTGCTCGTGCGTAAATAGACGTTTTAAACGGCTGTATCTCGTCAAATATTAATTGTACAAAAAATCCACTTACAGGAAAATTTTTGTCATAAAAAAAGCTACAATTTCGTTCTTTAACTTTGCTTGTACCTCTAATATTTTCGGAGTTATTTTGAAAGAAAGGGTAAAAAATACAAAATTATGAAAAATAACTTTTTACTTTAAGCCATAATTTTTCGAAAACAATGAATTTTAAAATGGTCAAACTTCTTGGACATACTAACCATACATGTACAAAGAGAATTGCACAAGGGTAAAGATCAATTTTGATTAGAGGGGTAGTTAGGGGGTTGTTTTCACCGATTTTTTTGTATAAAAAATTCAGTACTGACATTATTTTTGTCATAAATCACTCAATTTTGATGCTACAGACCTTTTTTTTTCAAAAAAAAAGGTCTAATTATGCTCTTTAAGAAAGATTCTATGAGTTTTCTACGAAAAATGCATAATTTTTCCGGTATTTGACTTTGAATCTATCACATTTTGCATTTGGGAAAAAAAGCTAATCATTGATGGGCCATATCTCGGTTCCTATTGGTTTTAGAAAAATTATAAAAAAAAAGGTTTTGCTTTCTTTTTAAAAGCTACAATTATGCTCTTCACAGTTTTTTTTTATAAATGCATAATTTTCGAGTTATCCGCGAAAAACATATCAAAAACGTCGATTTTTTCCTCCAAAAAGCGTTACTTTCAATAGCGAATAACTTAGAGAATATTGATTTTACAAAAAAAGGTATGGAACATTTTTTGCTTAGAATCACTTTTTCAATCGAGTTCTGTGGTTAAAATGTGATAAAAAAAATTCACCCCCGAGATGGGGTGGCAACCACCCCCAAGGCTTTAGCGCCCTTCGGTTCGATATAGATTTTGATCCTTGGGCTATCACCTACCTTCTGTTAAAATTTCAAGTCAATCCATGCTGGACGAAAAAATTGCCAGTTGAAATGCTTCATTCCCTGTACTAGTAATTAACTCATTATAATTGCTCTTGTGCTGTAACCTTGACCGGTCATTGACCCTGCACATTTGGTCTCCCATTATATATCTACTGATACGCCACACTTTATTGGTATATCTCAAAATATTTTCAAATTATAGTTTAAGTTGGAGTAAAATTTGTGGTATGAAAAGATTTTCCAAAAAAATTGATATTTCCTTCGATATTTGTCTGGTCACGGACTTTTGCCGAACTCTGTATGATGATGAAAAGAGGATACACAGGGCGCCGTACTCCTTGGTTGACGAACTCGAGATTGACTGACAATTTGTTTTACAAAAAAATTGTTCACACAAGTTAAGGAAGTTGTAAATTATATACTTGCCCTTGGAGTATAGACATTCAAGTACAAGCAATCTTCATTTTGCAGCTCTGTAAGATTTACGTGATATAAGTTAGATTGCTGGTAACACATTCTATCATTTTTTGTCGCATCTAAGACACCTTCCCATTTTTCAGCAGGCTGGGGGTCCTAAAAAAAATATTTAAGCCCTTAAACAATGGGATAAAAAGACGTATTTGTTTACTTCATACAGATTATTTCAATAAAAAAATACTTTACTGCGAAACGGAGATTTCCTATTGGAGGTTTTGCAAATGGTATTTGTTGGAAGGAGAAAAAAGATATGTGCCTTAGTGAATACTCTTTTCTTCCCAATATGTCTCCATTGGGAATTTTCACGATAACATCAGCAGAAATCTAAAAAAAATACAGTAGAAATGAAATACTTACAGCCCCGATATAATCCTATGTGATTTTTATTAAGAATAATAATTTTTGCGACTTACCATCCATGCTGGTACAAATATTATGAACAAAATTAAATTTAAAATCATATTTTTTGCAATAATTTTTTTTTGTTAAATATGTCGTTTATATTATGTCTTTAAAATATCTGATTATCAATTAAAAACGATCCATTTCAAGTATTCAATGAACTAAATTGGTCGGTTATCAGTAGTTGTATCCAATTTAATTTATAGATAATAAACAATATTTTGAAATATAAATAACAACTGTTTAGTTGAAGGAAATTTACAAAATAATTGATATGTGTGAATTTATGCTATTTGTTTTTCAAAATATTTCAAACGGTTTTCACACATTTTTAAATAATAAAAATAAAAAAAAACATATTTAATATAAGGAGCCATTGGAATTTTGACAGTTACTGTGTCAAACCCAAAAACAAACGAGAAATTCTTAAGATTCTATTTTAGTAGTTTATTAATGCTTAAATAACTAATTAATGCATTGTTTATACAGTCCCCTCCTCCCCCGTATCTTTTGAACGGCTACACTTCTTCACAAGTTTGAAGCAAAAGGTAGTGTTCAAGATGCTAAACGATCTGGTCGACCAACATTTAGTGATGATAAGAAAATTGATATAGTTGCTGAAATGGTAGTAAACCCTACTTCCTCTTCAACTAAAGATGCGTCTATCTGTGAAGTAAGTAAAAGTACAGTACAGAGAGTATTGGCTAAAAATAAATTTCATCCATACAAGTTAAAAATGGTGCACAGAAGACTCGAATTCTGTGAATGTATGACAAATAAAATTACTCAAAACCCACAATACACAAAAACAATTTGTTTTAGTGACGAAAGTACTTTTTGCCTCAATGGAAATGTGAATACACAAAATGTAAGGTATTGGAGTGACACAAATCCTCACACCTTTCGTGAGCAACATACCCATTTTCCAGAAAAATTCAATGTTTCGGCAGGTATTTTGGGAAACCACATAGTTGGTCCTGTTTTCCTAAATTCAAATTTAAGCGGTGACGTGTATCTGGAGATGTTACAAAATGCAATTGAGCCGTTAATTCTTGAAATTCTGGAAGTTAGTTCAGATGAAATCGGCCATCTGGAAATAACATTTCAACAAGATGGTGCTCCTGCACATTATTATGGTGCAGTAAGACGTTACCTGGATAAAGAATATCGAGGTAGATAGATCGGCCGGCGAGGTCCTATAGAATGGCCACCTCGGTCACCAGATCTGACACCATTAGATTTTTTTCTATGGGGGTACTTGAAATCCAAGGTTTATACTACGGTACCAGATAGCATTGGCGTTTTGAGAGAAAGAATTATTGAAGAATGCAATGAAATTTCAGCTGACACATTCGAACGAGTACGACAAGAGTTTACTGATAGGATGTATTACTGTGAGGAAGTAGACGGAGCACATTTCGAACACTTGCTATAAGAATCCATTGTTGATATTTGATTAATTAAAATTAAAAAAATAATTTCAATAATTTTGGTATTTATTTAATTTATCCGTCAAAATTAGTTCAAACCCAAACGAAATTGATATGGCTATGTAGCCAATGTCAATGCCTTCCAAACGAGATATCACTTGCCATAAGGTCCTATTTAAAACTATTGGCCAGAGTGGTACTGTGACGTCATCTATTACTATTACGTCACCTGTTACAATTCGTAGAGAAGTTAACAACACTTTATTTTCACCCTCTAAATTTTATTAATGTAAGTGTAGCTGTTCGAAAGATACGAGGGAGGGAGGGGACTTTTGAATAGCACTGTATAGATTAGCCAATGGTAATGGAACATCCGGTATCTTATTAAGGATCAAACTTATCACACATGTCTATAAAAACATCTCGTCTTAAAATGAAATGACGAATTATTGCTTCTTCTGCTCTCAATCGTATTTGACAGGTGTTGGAAACTGACTGAATAAAAGCAAAGATTTTGGAAAAATAAAATATATTAAATAACAAATAAATAAATAAATTATAGGAATTCAGTAGAATACTTGATAATACTACTTATTTAATATCGATAATTCTTATTTAGCTTTAGAATGTATCGAAAGGTTTCACAGCCAGAGTTTCGTAAAAGTTAACCAGCTTGGAGTAAGAGTCTCCTTTAGGATTCCTTTTAACGGTTAGGGTCTCCTTTATGTCCAAATATTTAAAATCGTCCAATTTTACGGTAGGCCAAATGATGTTGTTGAAAAACATCGATTTTCTAGGAGTAGGATTCCTGAAAATAATAATAATAATGGATAATTTTCAAAATTTTAGAACTTTAGTTCTTCATGTTAGGTTGGTCTGACCGTTACGTTATGTGCCTTGACCGCGTGGGCTCTCACGCTTCCTCCTCAGTCTCAGAGCTAGTCTCTAGGCGTAAAATGTTGATTATCAGCATAAATTGTATTATTAATTACAGTTAATAAAATACTTAATAGGTATTTTGTGCCAATCAACTTAATGATAAGATTTTTATAATTAACACTACTGTATATTTTTGTTAAATGAAGTTCCATCCAGAGTAAAATAAATTCTTATATTATTATGTGTATTTATTTATTGATTCAAAAATTTTTATTATTGCTTAAAAGGAACTAAAGTTCTTACTGTGTGTCCCGTGACATGTTCTTCAATTTTTTTTTTAAATTATTTACTTACATATATTTTACAAAGTTGGTTAAAAGCGTTCGAAATCTAATACTAGCAATAACGTCTTTGGTTGGGTAATTTTCCAAGTTAGTTTGATTGAAATGTGTCCATAAATAATGGTTGTCATCGGAATGTCCTGTTTTGTCAGCTCCTTAAATATATAAATATGATTTTTAGTAATTTTATAATTAATAATTGATAAATCTTACCATTTACTATTGGTCTTTCACCTCCAAGCAACCCACTATAAGAAAACTGATAAAAATAGACTTTGCTAAATCTAGATTGGATTCTGGCGTGTGTTATTACCGGCATATTAAAGGACATGTCACTGAAAAGCTGAAAAATGATACAAAATATAATAAAATCTACGAAAAATGCTTATAAGGCTTCTTGAGTATTCTAGAAGGATCGAGCACGATTTTCGATACGTTATTTTATGTATATATTACTTACTCTAACTGCTTGTCCTGGATTATCCTGCAGCAATCCTTCGGTGTATATTCTCCTTAAAGTCTCTCCTGCTTGTTTTTTACGTTTTGGGTCAGTTATGTGCATATTTTTGTTGATTAACTTTGAAGGATCTTCATCGAACTGTTGCAATTTCAAATGGAAATGAGGGTCTAAAAAATTAAATTTTACATAATATCCCCTTTTTGTGGGTCAATAATTAACTTACCACTGGCTCTAGAAAGTAATTCTTCTGAAGTTATGCCGATAATAAGTGGAACTCGTCGCATATTTCCATTTTCTATGGAGCTAAATTGATTTTCAATAACGAAGGCTTTTGAATGTTTCGGTTCAATGGTAGGAGTAAACCGGAAGCCTTGGATTATTTGGTCGTTGCCAAAGGACTCCTGAAAATAGAATAAAGCAAAATTGAAGATAGAATGTTTACTTTTTCTCAGTACTAGCTGTAAAAAGTTGACATTAATTGCTTTTTCTAGCAAACTGAGAAGTTGAAACTCTATATTAGTGGTTAATAATTTATTCTATAATTAAACTACGTCAATAATGGACAAATTCGAATATTTTGATAATTCGGGGATAGTAGTTCAACAAAAACTTGTACAACATAATTTTTTATACCCAAGAGATTGTCTTTAACATATTTGCTGCTTGAAATTACCTATCAAGATAAAATTATTTGAATAAGGAAGATCGGAAGAGTTTTCAATGAAAAAAGGTACAAAACATGGTGATAGCTTAAGCCCACTGTTGCTTGTTATTATTATGGACAAAATAGTGAAGGAAATAAAAAGACAAGGAGGACATCTGGACACGGTAATAGGTACTCATATCAAAATCGAGAAATAAAATGCAGAAACTAATTAACTTACTGGCAAGAGAAATAGAAAAGATGAAAATGACATTAAATACAGAGAAAACCAAAGTAATGATAGTAAATGAAAAACATGGGAATAATTACGAGGAATTGAATTGTAATCACAAAACATTAGAAAGAGTAACAACTTATAACTACCTGGGAAGTATTTTAACAGAAGATGGAAAAATAGACGCAGAACTTGATAACAGAGCTAATAAATCAACAAGATTATATTATTCCTTGAATCGAACATTACTGAGTCATAAATACATTGATATGAATACAAAGATGGAAATATACAACAAAATTGAGAATGGGTACTGCAGAAAAACATGAAACAAAAATAAATGCAATGGAAATAAAATATTTAAGGAGAATAGCAGGAAAAACGTAATGGGACAAAGTAAGGAACGAAGAAATCAGAAGCATAACTAATCAAGACCCAATAATATCAAATATTAAAAAGAAACAATTGAACTGGTTTGGCGACCTAGTAAGAATGAAGCAAGATAGAATAGCGAGAAAAGTAATGGAAATGGGAATATCAAGAAAAAGACAAAGAGGAAGACCCAGGAGGAAATGGATAGACCAGATTGAAGAAATTGGAAAGAGCAAAGGAAAGTCAGTAGGAGAAATGAAGGCATTAGCCAGGGACAGAAAAAAATGGAAAATATGGGTTCAGGAAGAACTCCAATCCGACGCCTGAGAAGGCATAAGGATAAGAGAAAGAAAGAGAGGAAGAATAAAAATGCCATTAGTTTGAAATTCGCGCTCAACCAACAATGACTGATGACATAATGAGTACGTTCATGATATATCGAAAACTGACAGTGTACTTGTCAGTCAGATGACGGGGTAAACGCTTCTCGAGGTGCGTTTTAGAAGTGGAAAAAATTGTATAGACACCATGGTGGCCTCGCACTTTATTTTGGTGCTTGGTCAATAATAATAGTCTTGGTGTATAATATAGTATTAAGTACCTACCTTAAAATTTGTAGCAGCTACGTTAATATCTGTAGCAGATTGATTTCTTAAGAATGTCAATACTTGTAAAGAAGTACTGGTATTTTTGAAATTTATATCCAAATTAGACGCCACGCTGTATGTTATATCGCGATGATCTCTTTGATAAGACCAAGGTGCTAGCATTGATCCACTTTGAGCTATAGCTGCTCTAAACAAACCTAAAAATTATAGCTTTTAGTTTTTTTTCAGAAATATTTTTTTACAGTGTTACCATTTTGTTTGGAAGCACCCCCGTAAAATCCCCGTTTTTGTTTTAATTATTTTTGTTAGATTCAGTATTAAAAACAGTATTTTGGCACAAATTTTCATAGCTTAATTACTATTTTCAAAGGCATATATGTTAATTTTTCTTTGTCAAAAAAGATAAAAGTACATTAGGCATTTTTGGAACGAAGTTCCTTATCGCGCGTTGTGAAAGGAGACGGATAAAATTCTTACCAAAAGTTGTCACGACACTTTTTGATATAGGAAGCTATTGTAAGCTGTGCGGCGTCGCGTGTTTCTCTGTCTGCTTCTTTCTCTCTTATAGAAAGCAAATAAATTGAAAAAATTTTCACCATAGTCCGGGCGCGAACCATCAACCTACGCGTCTATATCAAGGCATTCAACACATGCTTTGACATGATATGCGGTTGTTCTTCTAGCAAATTTAACAATTGCAGTAACCTGAGATTGAAGCAGCATTTAATTGGACACAAACTCTTAATGATCGAAATTTATGTATGATCTTTCTTTTACATATTTAATTTAAAGTTATAATACAGAGTGAGTCAATACTATACTTACTCACTTATGTTTTTTCGTTTTTATTTATATCTCAAGTTTGACAATAGCTATCAACATGCGGTTTGCGCCATTTTGTTGAGAATTTAATCCAGTTCCATCATAATTCACAATAATTAGGTGTTTCCATTAAATATTTTTAGGGAAAACAAATTTGAATTTACCCTCTACCTATGACAATTAAAACTAAATTCCATTGTTTTATACTAGATGTAATTAATTCATCTACACTCTTTCTATTGACACTAATTTCGTTGAAATCGGTTGATTCAAACCAAAGTTATAGGTATTTATCCACAAACACTCTCCCACTTTCCCCCACTCTTTATTTGGAAAAATAAAATAAAAAGTACTTGAATAAATTTGTGCGAAATTTAGGCCTTTTCTCTGTTTACTTATTTAACACTGGGTATAATTGGGCATATTTCACAGAAAACGGGTTTTTAAATTTTTCTTTACAGGTTAAAAAAAATGCCTAATGTACTTTTGTTTTTTTTTGTCAAAGAAAAATAATTAAAGAGGGCCTTGAAAATAGTAATTAAGCTTTGAAAATTTGTGCCCAAATACTGTTTTAGATACTGAATCCAACAAAAAAAATTAAATCAAAATTGGTTGAGAAATGCGGATTTTCCCGGAGTGCTTCCAAACAAAATGGCTCACACTGTATAAAGAAGATATTCAATGTTAGATTCACTCACCAGCTGAGTTTTTATTCATGAGATGATAAGTTACTGAAGCAGCTCCAGCACTTTGTCCAAGCAATGTAACTTTATTGGGGTTTCCACCGAAATATTTTATATTGCTTTTCACCCATTTAAGAGCTAATTGTTGATCCTTCAATCCAAAATTTCCAGGAATTATTTCATCTCCGGTAGTGAGGAAGCCTAAAATATAATAAAAAATGTAACTGGGAAAAGTTACAAGGGGGAATTAACTTACCAAAAGGTCCTAAACGGTAATTGATTGTAACCACAATAATGTTGTGATCCATAAAGTAATGAGGTCCGAAAAAATCGAAGTTCCCTGATCCTGATACAAACCCACCACCGTGGATGTAAAATAATACGGGAAGAAGGGATTTCTTCAAAGGGTTCTGAAAAATATTTTGTGAAATATTTGCTTTAAGCACCATCTAGAGAGTTTTTAACTAATTGATACACATAGATTTAAAAGTTTTGCATCTTAAATACAAATTGATTCTTTTTAAAGAAAAGGTTAAGTGACAACCTGCATGAGAACTTTTAATAAAGAGTATTTCCACCTCTAGAATTTATGCAAGCTTGAAGTCGCCTGCCCATGCTGTTTACCAAATTATTGATATTCTGTTGAGGAATATTTCGCCATTCTTCTTGGGCCGCATGAACAAGCTCTTGTACACTCCTGGGTGGATTTTTGCGTGCTGCCACTGCCATGGCAAGCATGTCCCAAGCATGTTCTATGGGATTCATGTCAGGAGATAGGGCAGGCCAGTTCAAACGATTGTTCCCTCCAGTTTCAAGATACTCATTTACAGCTCTGGTCCGATGAGGTCGGGCGTTATCGTCCATAAAAACGAAGGAATTGCCAACAGCTGCGCGCCATAGTAACACGTCAGGATGTAGAATCTCTCTGAGATAACTATCACCAGTCATCGTTCCCCCCACATGAATTAATTCTGTGCGATCATTTAACATGATACCAGCCCAAAACATAGCACTTCCTCCTCTGAAGGGCGGCACGGGGCGAGCATGGGCAAGCTGAGCAACTCTCGTTGGATCCCGCCACATACGTATTCGATGGCTATCTTGTACCATACAAATCCTTGTCTCGTCGGAAAAAACACCGAATTCCGAAATTCTTCAGGCAAGGCCGCGTGTTCTTGAGCCCACTGTAGTCGGCGAACTCTGTGCTCAGGTTGTAGTCTCGGCACTCTTATTGGTCGGCGACACCTCAAACCTGTCGCAAGTATTCGTCTTCGTAATGTCGAGATCGATACTTGAACTCCCAACGCATGTCTCATATCTCTTTGAAGTGATGGTATTGCCATGGTCGGGTTTCTTCGGAGAGTTAAGTGGATATAGCGGTTCTGCCGCTGATTAGTAACACGCCTTCTACCGCTTCTAGGTCTATCACGAAGAGAATTGGTCTGGAGATACCGGTTCCATACACGAGACACATCACTTTGCCAAACGCCAACTCTGTTTGCTACGAATCTTTGAGAATGACCTTCTTCAACTAAAGCCACTATTCTTGCACGGTCAATCTCAGTTCTCACTTGACGATTCATGTTTGCACTTAAAATCGTAAAAATCAAATGCCTTGAATGTTAAAATGATCGCACTAAAAATGTTATCTTACAAAAAAAACTGTAAACATCAAAAAATATGGAACATATTGAAATGGTAAACATTGATAAACAAGCCAACAAAAAATTGTTAGCGCAAAAAAATTCCTCCGCATCCGAAGAAGGTGATGCAAAACTTTTGAATCTATGTGTAGTTTAAGCTTGTTAAGTAGTCAAAATTAGTTAATAATTTACCGTAAAATATGTGATTCAAAAAGTCCTTGAACTTAGTTTAATAAATTAGGTTAATTTTGTGTCCTTTGGCAATAACATGTTATTTTTCATTTATTTTGGGACTGAATAAAAAAAAATCACCTCTACTTACCCTGGGAGTGTAAACATTCAAATACAGACAATCCTCGGTTTCCATTTCTTTAAGATTATCAACTTTCAACATATTATTTTGTTGATAACAAATTTTATCATTTATAGTAGCGTTCAGGACCCCTTTCCATTTTTCAGCAGGCTCCGGATCCTGAAAAAGTATACAATAAATATTTTAACCGACTTGTTTAATTTCTGGAAGGTGGTCGTAGAAAAAATACAGTGTGTAACACGTGTGTATAATGCTTATTTCTCACCACACCAGCAATATATTTTTATTTCATTTTTTATTAATTATTAGTAAAATAAACTTACGGCAAAACGTAGTTCTCCAACAGGGGGCTTAGCGTATGGTATTTTTTGAAAGGAATAAAATTTTCTGTGTAAACCCATCTCCGTTTGTCCCATCATTAAGCCACTGGGAGTTTGTAGGAAAAAATAATCTCCGTTCTGAACAGTTGAAAAATTATTTAAAAAAAAGAATAATTTCGTGGCATATTAAAAAATGTATTCCTTCTTTTCTTATTTTTTGTGATTTAAACCACAATAATGTTTTTTATTCCTTATTTCGACGTTTCGGTAGCGTTCCAGTTATGAAATCAAACAATTTTATTTTGTTAAATCTACATTGTTTTATGGATAATATAGAAAAGATAATTCATAAACACCCCCTTAGTAAAAAATTTGTTTACTGGCACCGATATGTAGATGACATTTTAGCTTGCTTCACTGGTACTACTAGACAATTAGATAACTTCATTACTCACATTAACTCAATACATAAAAATATCAAATTTACAGTAGAAATTGAACAAAATAAGTCCATAAACTTTCTAGATCTTACAATTTCAAATATAAACAATAGACATGACTTTTCTATATTTCACAAACCATCACATACAGACATTACAATTCATAATAGTTCAGTCCATCCAATCAGTCATAAATTAGCAGCTTTCAATAGTATGATACATAGACTTTTAACAGTTCCATTGAATATTGACAATTACAATAAAGAACTAAATATAATAAAGCAAATAGCGGTTAATAATAATTACGATCCAAATTTAATTGACAACATCATAAATAAAAAGATACGAAAACATACTCTAGAACAAGTATTTCCTTCTGATAAAAACAAAAATAACCAATTTAAAAACTTAACTTATTTTGGAATAACATCCTTAAAAATAAAATCATTTTTAGAAACTTTAGACTTGAATATTTGCTTCAAAACCGACAATAATTTATCCAAATTCATTAAAAACAACAAATCCAAATCTTCAAAACTAAATAAATCAGGAGTTTATAAATTAAAATGTGGTAATGACGACTGTGATAAAATTTATATAGGTAGAACTTTTAGGAATTTTAAAACTAGAATTTCAGAACACAAACGTAGTTATGACAATCAAAAATTAGATTCCAACTATTCAAATCATTTATTAGCAAACCAACACTCTTTCGATTCAAATTTGAAATTTTGCATATAGAACCTAAATCCTTAAAATTAAATCTTTTAGAAGCCCTAGAGATAAATAAAAACAAATATTCAGATAATCTTCTTAACGACCAACTTGATATTAACAATTCTCCATTATTAAACCTTTTTACCTAGAAAGATACCTGTAGGATGGTTGTGAATGCGTTTCCAGGAAAACTTGTTAAATACTTTAGTTAATCCCATATTTAGAAAAATTCATTTCATTTCCTTGTAAATAGATTATAATTTTATTATTAAATATCAGTATAATTTAGTATTAAGGCACTGTATAAATAGAAAGTTTCTCATTATACCTCCATTCGTTTGATAAAGCTACTGTGTTAGCGAAACGCGTCACTTTATGTTTGATTTCATAACTTAATAAAATAATTTTTGGCCCCTATCTGACACAACGAAAAAAATATGACAACTAGACCATCAATAATATTTTGAAAGTTGAAACTACAAAACTTTGTTGTCAAATTTTATCAAGGTCCATTCATAGTAGATCACATCTCTGGTAAAATGTGAAATAAAATATTTTATTCTGGTTTGATTCCCAAAAAAATAAGAGAAAAAAGAATGAGTAATGCCACAAGGAACTCACAGAAGATATTTAAAAAAATTACTTACGACGCATACGAAGCACAAAATACAGCACAAATTCAAAATAAAAAACATCACTTTGGAAAATATAAAAAATCGATATGTACAACGTTGAATAAATATAATTAGAATCTGTCTATTCAGCCTTCTTTATATAGTAAAATTTTTATCTCTGCAAAGTTATGCAATGCATATAATCAACTGTGATTAAAATAAAAAATATATCTTCAGTATTTTACGTAAATAGAATGTTTTACATTCAAAACGAAATTTAGTACAGTGGAATATTACAAATTACTGTAATATTTTATCAATAAAAACAAGGATAGCATTAGCAAAATGAGTTCCTTCTTTGATTTATTCATTTAACTTAAAAATCGCTTTTGGTACTTGTGTATCTGGTTATTACCAAAGCAGATAGGTCTATTTTGCTAGGCAAATGGCAAAACCTGAAAAATAGGGCTAGGTTTAATAGGAATTTCAAGTTGGGATCTGTAACCTCCACTCTAAGATTATAAAAGAATATGGAAAGATATCAAAAAGATCTTATTTATGATAAAGAGTAAATCATTTTTGAAACATTAACCTTAGAATATTTGCAAATACCTGACTTAAAGAACTTCCTGTATGTAATTTAGTTTTTGTGTTCCTTCATTCCAATTTTCAATGGTCTAGATGTTATATTTACAGGATATCTGTATCTGTAGAGTAAGGAGGGTAAGTGTAGGCTCACAGCACTTAAGCCACATGTGATCCATTGTACATCCTCCCAAGGAGTTGTCCTCCTAAGTTATAGTCCTTCCCAGGAAGGTGGACAGGTCACTAGGAGATATTTCCTTTATATCGGCAGGAGGTGTAGGTCAAAACTCACCGAACACACACTATCTTATTGACGATAACTCCGGACACTCGCACTCGCACAGACAGTTTCATCTTCCTGTTCACACATCCTGCATAGAGGCGTGTCCACTAGCCCTATAGTATGGAGGTGTTTCCTTAGTTGACAATGGCTAGTCAGAAATCCTACTGTTAAACGTAGGTTTTCCCTGGTCATCGCCAAATATTTCTTCGGCGCCAGCTTCCCAGGGTCGCCCAGGGTGATCCTGGCAAGACTGCATCCTTTGATTCCATCCCATATCTTAATGGATTGAGCATCGGTGTAACGTTTGGCTAGTTCCGCAATTGTCGAAGTCGTTAGGCCGTAGCTGCCACTGGGTCCTAAATTTTTTAGTCCAGCCGCTTAAGAATTGGCAATGCGATTACATTTACTCCTGTCGTTCCCTTTAACCCACCTCAGGATAATATTGTTATCTGCCGAGGCGTTAGCTAAATCTTGGTGGCACTCTAGTAATAGCCCCGATATAACACGTTGTCTGTTCAAGGCTAATAGGGCTTGTTCACTATCAGTGCAGATTGTTATGTTTCCTTTTCTGGTTAGTTCTTTTGTGACAATTGAAATACCTGTTAGTTCTGTTTGAACCACGCTGGTATTGTTTCCCATTTCCCACTTAATCCTTAGGCTTAGTGCTCTCGAGTAAAGTACATCCTGAGCCTTCTTCCATTTTTAAGCCATCTGTATATATGCGTATTGCATTTGCAGCATCGGGCTCTGTGTTCTGTTTTTTTCACAGGATATCCAACATATGCAATTTTTTGAAGATTGTTTTAAATTTTTTGGTCAACGTATTGTTAGATTTAAAGCTATACTAACCGGCAAAAAATCTCAGCCACCCAAAATTTTGCTGAAGTTCGTTGTCCAAGAGCTTACGTAACCTTTACTTCCACAGGGTGGACTATAAATACATGTTTTGTTTGCACCCTGTATATAAGCTATCAGCATTTTTGGTAAAACCTTTCTGGGCTTTGTTCAAAATACCAAATAATTTATCTACAATTTGGCATAGAAACCATTGAAATCGATGAAAAATTACGTAAGTTAGATAATAATTATTCTAACCTTTACATTTTCCAAAAACAGTGACTGCTCAACTTAGAAGCACAGCGCCAGAACGACTAAATATCCTTTCCAAAAATATTCTGCCAAAAATATCCTGCCAAAAACCCCGTCCATAAATCCTGTTCAAGAATATCCCCTACTGAAAATATATCTGAGCCAAGTCTATTACTTGGTTTAAGAAAGATAAATCCAATAATTATATTCCCTTCCCTTCACCATCTTGAATACATTACAATGCATTCATCCCTCCCATCCAATACATTCTAAGGTGAAATGCGGAGAGAAAGTTTTATAGGGGTTATTTTTGGTGGGGGAAATTGTATGTATGTATCTATTTTGGGGTGACATTCACTGAGACCTAAAAGATCTATTGTGCCCTTTACTTCTTCTCAGTTTCTGAGAAGAGTCTCAGAAACTAGTAGCTCCTTCAGTCCTTTTAGGATGTCTGCAGGCTTCAATTCCTCTTCTATCCAGTAATCTCCCAGGTGCTGTGCTCTAGGATTCTGAAGAGCTGTGCAGCTGGAAAGTATGTGAATGGGTTTCTTCTTCCATTCCACAAAATCTGCATTCTTCTTCCTCCACTATTTTGAGCTTTTTCAGGTGCCCATTCAGGCGACAATGTCCCGTTAGGATCCCTGTTAAAACTCTTAGCGCCGTTTTACTTTGTCTTATTCCTGTTGTGCGTGCTGCTTATGCAATCCTATATAAACGACGTAAATTTATTTTATTTTCATTTGCGGTTTCGCGCATAATAGATAAGCAGTACTTGATTTCAACACTTACGTATTTCTCAAAACAAAACAATGTCGGCAGTAAAAAAGAAGAGACGGCAATACTCTGCGGAATATATTAAATTCGGATTTATTGAAAATCCCACAAACCCGTCGTCGACTTTGTGTCTTCTATATCTAAAAACATTTTCGAATGAAGCAATGAAGCCTTCAAGACTGCAAGATCATTTGAATAAAATGCATCCAGATAAGAAAGACAAGAATGTAGCATATTTTCAAGACCTAGAGAAGAAACATAATACTGAGCCAAGTGTATCAAAACTATTTTCGGCGGCTGCTAAGCAAGATGACGACGGACTTCGAGCTTCGTACAATATCTCTTTGTTAATTGTTCAAAAAGGCAAACCACACAACATCGGAGAAGAGTTAATTTTGCCAGCAATAGAGGAAGTAATAACTACTGTGCTTCATAAACCGGCCGCAGATTTTATCCGAAAAATTCCTCTGAGTAATAATTCTGTGCAAAGACGAATTGATGAAATGGCTGAAAACATTGAAGAATCATTGTGCAATCATCTGAGGACTAGTCAATTCTCAATTCAGCTCGATGAGTCCACTTTACCAACTAATTAAGCGTTGTTGCTATCTTACGTGAGGTTTATTAAAGATGAGAAAATACGTGAAGAACTATTGTTTGCCAGAAATTTGGAGACAGATACAAAAGGCGAAACCACATTCAATACATTGGAAAAGTTTTGTGAAGAGAAAGAGATTCCT
>CAJUYH010007041.1:0-18512 GCA_910591685.1 Galerucella tenella
CATGGCCTACCCTTTACTAATGTTGAAATCATTAAGTGTTGTTATGTTTTAACTAAAATAATGAAATATCTCAAAAGTGGTTGGATTTAGGTATAGGGAATACCCATACCACACGAATTGGCTTAAAAAAATACATCGGCAAATGTAATAAAATACAGGGTGTTCTATTTAAATTAAGCAACTTATAAATGATTTAAATTGTGCATGTTGGCGGCTAAGTTTAAAACATCCTGTATGAAATATCAATGAGTTGGACATATGGAGTTAACGGGCAAGCCCTTGTTGTTTATTGGTTACAATTTCACGTTACTAGCTTCGATATTAATGGAGATATCGTTATTTAATGTGGACTAGGATTTTTTCAAAATTCTGAAAAAAAACGAAATATCTCGAAAATACTTCATTTTTGGTATAGGACATTGTTCACAAATTTTATCTAAAATTTCATGTAGAATTCGAAAATAAAATAAAAAATATTAGGTTCTATTTAAAATAACAAAGTTGACGTCTATTTCCGGTATAACCGGAAGTGCCACATTCAGGACAACATTATATTTGAACTCAGCGTCATCCAAAACCTACAGCTTCGTAATTTCAGATTTTTAACATAACTGTATCCGCCATTACTTTTAATCAAAACTTGTCGCGCCACACCCTGTATAATTTAATATCCCGGCCTATGATAAAAGAAATTTTAAAGTTTTTGATATTAACTTTGGTGCTATACAAATTATTATCATAGGTGTATATTGTATTCCCTTTGATAATAAATAAATTGAGATTTATTTATACTATAAAATTTGGTTGATTTTTGTAATTATTTGTGTTATCTAAAAATGTATATATTAATTAATCTCCCAAGAGTAATGACTATTTATAAAAAATCATAGGAATGTACATATAGGTATTTAATAAATACATAAATATATATAATAATAATAATAATAATAAATGACTTTATTGCTGTGTTCGATTATAATTATTGTTTTCATTCATGGTTTTAAAGTTTTAAAGATTTAAAGATTTAGTGGAAACTTCCAAAAAAACTAGATCCCGCACTAGAAATTGTTATTGTCCCCGAGTCAAAAGTGCAATTTGGTAAGAAATTCAGAAAATATTTTAAGCTGGCAGCATAGCGGCCATACCGAGTTTAAGGTCCAAGGTCATTGACGACGGACCTGGAAATCGTTTGATGTTTTATCGGGATTCTTATCTGTCTCTTTATAATCTGTGACCAAACTGAAAACACCACATGTAGGGTATTATCGCTGTAATCCAGAGGTAATTGGATGAAATTTGACACATGACTTATAATTATGTAATTTGATTGGCTACTATATTTAGTAAAAAATTATCCTATTCATCTTTGGTATGATAGGAGAATGTACATTTGGTTGCATTGAATGAAGTTATGCTGGTCCACTGGTGTTATCTTGATTTTACTGTCATTCGAATTGGAAGTTTTGGTGTTGTGAATTTTGAATGATTCCATTAGAGGAACATGCTTGTTTGGCTGATATGTCAGCGCTTTCATTTCCGATAATAGATACCACTAGACAATGATACCAGGATGAGATGGTACTATGGTACCCACATTCTTGTTATCTTAGTGCAGCTACCAAAGAAACATACCAACAGACAAGAAGCGAAGCTTCGGAAAAAACGAGTCTCCGGAAGCAATCTTTTAAATTAGTCGTCCTATGTCATACGATCACATGTGGGCCTCTTTCTTATGGTCGTTACAGACCCAAATTAGATTAAAGTTTGCTTGTAGGCTGAAATTATTTTTATAAATGATCAACGAAAAGTGCAGAAGTACCTATATATAATATAATATAAATACATTTGATAGAACACAACTTTATGCTGAAATACTTTTTCTCGGTGTGATTCTAATGAAGCTGGGAAGCATTTATTATGAATCTCAGTGTCTGCCAGAGTTAGCTGTCACCTTCAAGGTTATATTTAACTTCAACATCAAAGGATTTTCGTCAGGCTTCACTTCTTGTTGTTGTGTGTATTCTTTGGCAGCTTCCAATACTGCCAAGTTTATGACATGTTTTGAATGTCTTCTGATTACTCGGGTGAGGAGCGAAAACAGACAGTGTACTTGTCAGTCAGACACGGGGTAAAGGCTTCTTGTGTTGCGTTTGTGAACGCTGTGGCTTAGAGTGAATAGTAAATATCAAATTGTTTATGAACTCCACCTCATTGTTAAAAAACTGAGCCACGTTTGAATCCATTGGTATTTTTATCAATGTACTTTGTTTGAGAACTGCGATATTGCCGAAATTTGCCAATGTATTTTGTCCAAGCTGTTTATCTTTCATTATTGATAGATTCGTCAAAATAATTTCCAGTAATCACCATATATTTTCAAGGGCGGGCCTGGTTATAGTTTATTTAATTTGATAGTATTTAATAATCTTCCATTTAGGAGGAAAAAGAGAAAACTTTGGAGAAAATGGTTTTCACATATTAAATAAAAAACAAAGGATGTATGATGAAAATACAAAAAGATAGATATTTTTGCGAATTTGACCCTTTTTAAATTAATTTTATCTACGATCACCTTTCAAATTAGGCATTTACGAACCAAAAAAATGTGTGAAATCATACATTATACATACGTTAAAAAGCGTGCGTAAATGAACAACGCTTTTTATATGGGACTTTCATTATAACACCCAAAAGCGTGCGTAAATGACCAATGATTTTTAAATGGGGTTTTCATTTTAACACTCTTTTTTAGCTACGTGATTATCTAGTTGCCTTGAATTTAGTCGTTTGTTGAACCTATAAGCTTTTGTACTGACAGTAAATTTGACAGAAGTGTCAGACATAGTGAAAAATATTTGTTACTTTAAAAAAAGACAAATTACCCAATGTTACAATTAGTAATTTAAATAATTGTCCTCATTTTACTGTAAATATGAATTTAAATTATTAGAATTCGTTGTGTATATATTTGTTTATAGAAAATTTATTGTCATGTTTTTAAACCCCTTCAGAGCACATTTTTTAATTTTTCCTTCATGTGGTCGAAGATAAACTATTGTATGACAGTTGTGTGTGAAGTACTTTTGCGCACTCGTTGCGAAAAAGGCACTCGCTACGCTCTTTCCTTGCATTTTCGCAACTCGTGCGCAAAAGTATGACTTCACGCACTTGTATCATAAATAACTATTATCTACAACTGTTTTGTAACGGGTACGATTTGACACTATTTTAAGTGTCATAATGACGTATATTACTGCACTAGTGCGTTTTTGAATACATTACCGCACTAGTGCAATAATAAGAATCTAGACAATTATTAATATCAGAATTAAATATTTGAAATTACACTGGAAGCCGCATTTTCAATTTCCGAAAGAATATTGTCTTCGCTTGAACTCATTTGTATAGACTTTTGTTCATTCAACTTTAACAATTTGATGGATGACGCGGATCTTTAAAATGCCAACAGGCCACATGACCACCGCAAGAGCTTCGAGATTGTCATCAAAGATCGAGAGGAGCTTGAGGAAGAGAATGCACCACCACTCAGTGGAGCGAATGAACTGATCTGGTACACAGACGGATCAAGGAATGAGCTCGACACCGGAGCGGGCATATACAGCAAAGTCGAGCAAATATGAAGGAATCGTCTCGCTTGGCAAATACGCCTCGGTATTTCAAGCAGATGTCTATACAAAGCTTGCATGTGCAAGGGCAAATAACATGAGAGCCCACAACAAGAGGCAGATCAGGATCCACAGTGACAGTCAAGCTGCCCTTAATGCACTTCAGAGCTCTAAGGTAACATCTCGGCTGGTATGGGAATGCGGCGAAGAACTTAGAAGACTGGCGATTCGGAACAGTGTAACACTGGAGTGGGTCCCAGGTCAGAAATAAATCGCTGGCAATGAAAAAACTGACGAACTGGCAAGAGCGGGATCGTCAACTCTGATGAACGGACCCGAACCAGCAAATGCTCCACTAGTTCATGGTTGAAAGGGTGGGTAAAAGAACAACACAATAAATACTGGAAGAATACGCCCAGGCAAACACATGGGAAGAAATTCATAAGGAACAGGAACAAACTACGCACCATAACGAGGCTTCTCACGGGACACTTTCCCACAAAGGAGCATCTGAACAAAATAGGGCTGTATAATGGAGACCATGCAGAAGATGCAAAAAGGACATCGAAACAGCTCTGCACATATTATGCAACTGTTAGACGCTGTTAGAACCTGTATGAGCTAATACAGGGAACGGATTGGCTGGATAGGCTGTAGTGAGAACACTAGGAGGATCCACAATAAGCCCAGGAGGCTAAGGTGGTGCCAGCGAAGGGAGGGCTCCTTAAAAGAAGAAGATGTTTGAGGATCTCTTTTATTCACAAATTCCTTAATGAATAATAAATCCGTACAATAACACATCAGCCGTGGAAGAAGCCAATGTGATAATGCCAAGACATCACACATACGAGGAACGTAAGCAGTAGTTAAACCGAGACTGCAGGCTGCAGCCCAACATTGAAACACAGTATCCTGAATTATGGAACTCCCTTATAAAATTTATTGGTTATTATTTGGTTCCCGGGAGCCTATATTTTCATTTTCGCTCAAGTTAGTTCAATACTAATCATTGCATTTTTCTACATGCATTAACACCATCTCCTACATACTTTTATTTTTACTCTCTGTATAAACAAATACAGGAAAAGATTATCATGAACGCATATCATCATCGACAAACAGTTGATATTACGGCAGGATACGCAAGGATTATATGTTGTATAATTTTATTTTAAAAACAATTCAAATATGAAATTCAATCAAAATAGTTATTAAAAACTGTGTCACCATGAACTTAAGGTAATATTTATCAGCGAACTAAATATTAAATATTTAGCTCATGAAATTGATCGATTTATCTATGTAAAAGAATATATCTGCGAACTCAATGCTATTGAACTTACATGGGCGCAAAAAAAGGGTGACGAGGCACGAAACAATAAAACTTATAAATTGGAAGATCTACATAAATTATTGCAAAACTCTTTGTCGAAAGAGTCTGCAGAGAACTAGAAAAAATCTGTGAGACGTGAAAACAGGGAAGCCTGAAATGATAATAAAACTTATAACAAAGCTAAAGGAGGGGTGGATACAGTAGACAAGATGTGCGCAGCATATAACTGTGCAAGAGCTACAAATAGGGGTGGCTAATGGTAATTTTTTATTGGGCAATGAATGTTGCTGCTATCAACTCACATATATACAAATGGAACTATGCCATAAAATACTTCAACCTAGAATTGTAACTGGGATTGGAGAGAATGTTTTTAAGTTACTATGCGGCCAAACTGCAGAACGCACCGATCATCAACAATCGTAATGTCAAGATGTCAAAATGGAAGGAAAAATAAACAAACCACATAAAAAAACTTTATCTAATTCCGCTATCAAATGTGACACTTTGAGTCACTCCTTGACGTTAGGTAACGTCACATTTTTCATAACCTTCATTATATCAGTTATGAAAAGTAGTTATGTAAAAGCTTTACGTGACTGTTTAAGGGCCAGTTGTATGTAATATAGAGATACTACATGAGTTTTGAAGAATGATTTATGAATTAGGTAGGTACTGTCAAAACTGACAATTATCTCAACATTTAAACTGACAATTACCCCATAACTTTAATTCAATAGTATTTTAAGATTTATAAACATTGAGAAAAACATTATTAAGGACACAGTTATTCAAAGTAAGTCAATTTTCTGGGTGAATACTTTATGGTAACAATACTTTTAACACCATTTGAATCCACTTTAATATAACCATTGTAATTGAAGATTTTATCAATTATACAAGCGCGGAATTAGATAAAACGTTGTACGTAAACACGTTATGAAGAGTGCAACATTGTTCAACTCGCGTAATTTGCAGAACTCGCTAGCGCTCGTTTTGGCAAATATTACGGTTGTTGAACAATATCGCTCTTTTCATAACTAGTTACGTAAATAACTATTGTTGTGTTCTGTTTTGCCGAGACAAAACGAGTGCTTAACATCGGTTTCCAAACCTAAACCTGAAGTATTTGACTCATGGATGGGAAATAATTAATAATGTGAAGTTACACTGCATGCCTTCAAAACAAATATACCAAAATTCCCGTGTTTGTTGTCGGAAATACCACCTTTTCTTCATATCCTTTTATTAAGATAATTTTACTTTTAGATACTTTGTGTTAGAAATTTTAGACAAAGAGGTTGGTTTTCCCACATTTCTTTTATTACTTTGATTTTAATATGTATATGTAAATGATCGTAGTCGGTATTAGTATTCAAAAATGACAGTAGTTGTCAGAATATTAATTGTCAAAAAAGTAAGAATTTGTTATATAGCTCTGATATATTTTTGATTAAAAAAGTCAAAAAAAGTGCTGTAGGTTTATTATTTGAACCGTCTAGGCCGGGAATAACGGGTAGTTTGTCCATCGGCGAGACATATTTTGGCGACCGTGACAGGACCTACGGCACATTTTAAGTTAGAGTAATAGTATTTCCTTTACGATGTCTGTTGAAGTAGAAATATTAAACAGCATGAAGAAGTCACGTAAAGTGCTAAGATGTAGTTTTTCCAAAGCAGCTAATGAATTTGAAGCTTTTCTACGTGCTCAAGAACCATGTTTGTTGGATTTAGAGGTTTCTTGGGATATTTTGAAAACAAAATATGAAGACCTGCAAGTATGTGAAAAACGTGTATATGAAGCTCTTGTAGAGACCGCGTCAGAGGAAGACATGATAGGAGATATGGAACAAGGTGATGCTTATCATAGAAGGTACACCGAACTAAAAATAAGATACACCCATTTTTCTAATAATAATATATGTGCTAAAATTGCAATGCCTTCGGCAATTGTTGACGAGAAATCAACGAAAAGAAAGTTCAAGTTGCCGCGCATCGAATTCAAATGTTATGATGGTAGTATCAAAGGTTGGTTGAGTTTCTGGTCACAATTTAAAAAAGTACATGAAGATCGTGATATTGAAAATTGTGATAAAATAGAATATTTGCTACAGGCTACAGTTCCAGGTACTAGAGTGCGTCAATTGGTAGAAAGTTTTCCCTTAATGAGTGAGAATTATGGAAAAATTATCCAATGTATGCAGTCCAGATTTGGTAGAGAGGATCTTCAAATAGAGGTATATGTACGTGAATTATTAAAACTTGTTTTAAATAATGCTATTAGTAAACAAAAATTTGAAATTTCTAAACTCTACGATCAAATTGAAACCCAGTTACGCGCTTTAGGTACTTTAGGCATTACAGCGGACAAATATGCTGCAATTTTATTTCCGTTAATAGAATCTTGTTTGCCGCATGATCTGCTTAGAATTTGGCAGCGTTCAGCATTTAATTCAGGGGGGCTTAGCATTAGTAATGCTAGCAATATTTCTGAAAATATTAATATTGATTGTACGCTAGAGAAGAAGCTAGAAAATCTTTTATCGTTTCTCTGTTCTGAAGTGGAAAATGAACAAAGAATTGTATTAGTAAGTGAGGGCTTCGGACTGACATCTGACAGTAATAAAAAGTCGAATTCTGGGGAGACGTGCTACGGAAAGAAAAAATCGTACCAAAGGTCTGCTCTACCTACCGCCGCTGGTTTACTGAACACAAACAATAACAAAGATATTTCTTGTACTTGTATTTTTTGTAGCGGGTCTCATAATGGAGATTCTTGTTTTAAGGCGCAAGAAATGACTTTGGAAGAGAGAAAGAATATTGTATCGGGTAAAAAGGGATGCTATAGGTGTCTTAAGATTGGCCATCATGCAAGAAATTGCCGAGGCCGTTTAAAGTGCATAATTTGTAAAAAATCCCATTACCCTATTATGTGTAATAATTTGACTTCTGATAATTCTCCGAATATATCCGAATCAAGTGTAAGTAAACCTTCATCTACTTTGACAGATAACGACGAACTTTCAAATCATACAAATTCGAATGCAAATCATACCAGTGGTCATGTATTTCTCCAGACGTTGCTTATCAGATTAGTAGGTCCCAGAAGTTCTAAATTTGTTCGGACTTTGATTGACACAGGATCACAACGTTCATATATGTTGAAATCAACTGTGTCATTTCTTGGTTTGCGAGTCAAAAGTTCAGAGAATCTGGTGCATGGTTTATTTGGAGGAAAAGAGATTATAGTTGCACATAACTGTTATGATGTTCGTATTTCTGTTGATAACTTCTCATACACTTTTGAAGTATTAGATCAAGATAATATTTGTAACAACGTTAAGCCTCTTTTTAATGGGCCTTGGATATGCGAATTGAACAAATATAATATCGCTATTTCTGATTTAAATAATGAAGATCCCATTGAACTTTTGTTAGGTGCAGACGTTGCAGGAATTTTATATACTGGAAACAAACGTACTTTAGAGTGTGGGTTGGTAGCAATTGAAACACACATTGGATGGACTGTTATGGGAAAAGTACCTTGTCACATTTCACATTCGAATTTATCAACTTCTGCTTTGTCTTTATTTGCGAGTGCTTCTATCACAGACTTATGGGAATTGGACGTTTTGGGCATTCAGGATCCTGGTGAACAAAAATCTAAGGAAGAAAGAGCTTCTGCCGCAAAGGAGCTATTTTTAGATACTATTACTGTAGATAAGGAAGGACGTTATGAAGTAAGGTTGCCATGGATAGATGGGCATAATCCGCTTCCGACCAATTACAAAGTTGCACAAAAAAGATTACAAAATACTTTGCGGAAACTGGAAAAAGATAATTTGCGAATTAGGTATAACGACGTTTTCAAAGAATGGGAAAGTTTAAACGTTATTGAAAAGGTAGAGCCAAACACACAGAGTGGACATTTTTTACCACACCGTCCTGTTTTGAAAGAAGGTTCTACAACGGCTGTAAGACCAGTTTTTGATGCATCTTGTCGAGAAAAGGACAATCGTTCATTGAACCATTGTCTAGAAAAGGGGCCAAACATGATTGAATTAATTCCTTCCTTGTTTGTTCGGTTCAGACAATTAAAGTACGGTGTGATTTCTGACATAAAAAAGGCATTTCTACAAATAAACATTAATTCAAATGACAGAAATTTTTTAAAATTCCTTTGGGTAGATGAAAATGGTTCGGAAATTGCATATAGACATAGGAGAGTAGTTTTCGGTGTTAACTGTAGTCCGTTTTTACTTGGTTCCACTATTGAGTATCACTTATCCCAGTGTTTGGCAGAAATTTCAGAAGACCTATCCTCTACAGCATCTACAGTGAAAAAATTGTCAAAAAGTTTTTATGTAGACAATTGCGTAACCAGTCTTTCTAGTTCTAAAGAACTTAGGGAGTTTATTGAGGAAGCTGTCGATGTGATGGCCAAAGGCCAATTTGATTTACGAGGGTGGGAGTATTCCCGTGAAAATTGTACTCCAGATCATAAGATATCTGTGCTAGGATTATTGTGGTATCCTGGACTTGACGTATTGGCCATAAATTCTGATTTTCTTGTAGAGGAAATGAAAGACATAGTTGTAACGAAACGTCGTCTACTGTCGCTTGCCCAAAAAGTATTTGATCCAATTGGATTCACAGCTCCAGTCACTATTTTGCCTAAGCTTTTGTTGCAGCAGTTATGGGAGAAGAGAATTCCATGGGATGTTCCAGTAGATAAAGATGTTGCTGATATTTTTAGGGCATGGTTGTCTGATTTATCTGATATATTCAAAATAAGAATACCTCGATGGATTTCAATTTCCAAAAATGTCGTAAACTTAAGTCTACATACTTTCAGCGATGCTAGTCAGAAAGCTTATGCAGCTGTAGTTTTTTGTCGAGTGGAAACAGCTGAAGAAGTTTCAATTCATTTACTTGCTGCAAAGTCTAGAGTCGCTCCAATTAAAAAATTATCAATTCCCAGATTAGAGTTGTTGGGGGCCAATATTGCTGCTAGACTTTATAATCAGGTTGCAGGAAGCTTGGAGTTTGACTGTGAAGCATTTTTTTGGAGCGATTCATCAACTGTAATTTCTTGGATACAACGCGAAGAGCAATGGGCAACATTTGTTTTTAATAGAGTTCGTGAAATTCGACAATTAACTTCTTCCTCACAATGGCACCACCTTCCTGGAATTTTAAACCCCGCAGATTTGCCTTCAAGAGGATGTTCTGCAAAACAGTTGTTAGATTCCAAATGGTGGGAGGGTCCTAAGTGGTTGTACCAGAAGAAAGAAAATTGGCCTATTGAAGAGATGAATTTTAATGAGAAGGAAATTGCCACTGAACGAAGAAAAAGACTAATAACAACATTAACTACTGTTGAACATTTTGATTTTTGGAAACTTGAAAAATTTAGTAAATTCTCGAAAACAGTTAAGATGATTGCTTTGGTTTTTAGATTTATACACAATATGCGTCACCCTAACGCAAAAAAGATAGGTTTGACTACCGTTAATGATTTGCAGATTGCAGAAAATTTTATATTGAAGGTAATACAAAGGAAGCATTTTTCTGGTCCTGATGACAAAAGCATAATATGTTTGAGTCCATTTTATGATGAATCTGGAGTGTTACGTCTGAAGTCTAGAATTTCCAATAGAAATGATACTAGAGATTTTCGTTACCCCGTTCTATTGCCAGCCAAAAACGTGACTGTAGATATCTTAATAATGGAAACACATCAAAACTTGTGTCATGTAGGTGTACAAGGTCTTTTGGCACAATTGCGTGAGAAGTATTGGATCATTGGCGGAAGACGTACGATACGAAAAGTGTTAAAAACATGTATAATATGCAATCGATTCAATTCGAAAGCTTATGAAGTAGAATCGCCTCCTTTGCCTGTAGATCGAGTTCGAGATGCAGTGGCGTTCGAGATATCAGGTGTAGATTTTGCTGGGCCTCTCTTTCTTAGATCAGGGGAAAAAGCATGGGTATGCCTATTTACATGCGCGGTTTACCGTGCAATCCATCTTGAGTTGACACTGTCTTTGTCCACTCACAGTTTTCTACAAATTTTACGCCGATTCATAGCCAGAAGAGGCAGGCCCAAAATAATGTATAGTGATAATGCCATGACGTTTAAAGGTGCGGAAAATGCATTTGATGTTTTGGACTGGTCTAAAATTTCGCAGGACACTTCTACCCAACGAATCATTTGGCGTTTTAATCCTCCAACCGGGTCGTGGTGGGGTGGATTTTTTGAAAGATTGATTGGCATTGTGAAGAATCTGTTAAGACGAATATTAGGTCGTGCCAGTGTGTGTTATGAAGAAATGCTGACTATTCTTTGTGACTGTTGTTGATTACATTATCTGAGGAGTGAGCAATATAGAGTGGACTGTATGTTTTCTGGATTGCTGGTATATAAACTCACCAATTTGCTATGTACACATATATTACACAAACTTTACACTAACTATTTACAATGCAAAGATGGGATTAACCCAGAGCTTTGAAGATGCCCAAAAGGCAGAGCTTTAATATTTTACATTAAATAGGGATGAACCCATAAAAGATGACATTTGTTCATGAAAGGAACAGAACTGACACACACACACACCGCGTGCTTGTTAGCTGTCAAATCATATCAATCAACATACATTTGAGCGACGAATTGTCAACCTAAATTATAAAAATAATTAAGTGTTGGAAGTTGTTTCCAACATGCTGGGGGCCTTATGGTTTCACATGAAACCTTACAAAATTCCAGCGCCAAAAATAACATAAAAAATTCCTTACTTTCAAAGTCATGACCTTAAAGGTCTTTCCAATACATTAAAATGTACAGAATACAAAATAAGAAAGTGATCGAGAACACTACATTGACAATATAAAAAGGTTACTTACCTACAGCTGAATATTTACAAGCTTATTAGAAAAAATTAAGAAAATTATTTATGTATAGGTAGTACGGCTATTTTTGTAATTGATCTCAGGTAAGTGCCATCTCTTGTTTTAACCTCTAAAACTCTTACTTTGTTGTCCTTACCTGGCAATGTCTTTATTATGCGGGCAAGTTTCCATTTGAAGGAGGGAATGTTATCCTCTTTCAATAGAACCAACATTCCTTCACTCAAATTTGGTAAATTGTGGCGCCATTTTGGTCTATTCTGCAATTGCACCAAATAGTCGATGTGCCATTTTTTCCAAAACTGCTGCTGCATTTGAACACAATGCTTCCAAAATTTTATTCTGTTCTGGGGAACTTCAGTGATGTCAGGTTCTGGGAAACTGGTTATAACTGTTCCAGTTAAAAAATGACCTGGGGTTAAATAATCTAGATTGGAAACGTCACTGGACATAGCGCATAAAGGTCTGGAATTTACAATTCCTTCTACTTGTACTATTACCGTGTTAAGTTGTTCATAAGTGAGTTCTGTAGAGCCAACTACCCTTTTTAGGTGATATTTTACACTTTTCACCCCTGCTTCCCATAAACCTCCAAAAACCGGCGAGTAGCTAGGTATAAAATTAAATTTTATTTTTTCATTAATGCAAAAATTATCTACCTTTTTACTATTTTCGTAAAATTTCTTTATTTCATTATTAGCCCCTTTAAAAGTAGAGCCATTGTCACAAAAGACATTGGATGGCTTCCCCCGTCTGGAAATGAATCGCTTGAAACAAGCCAAAAAATTTTCTGTTGTGAGATCAGATACAAGCTCAACATGAATTGCCTTAACAGCAAAGCATACAAATAACGCTATGTAGGACTTGGAAATTACGGATTTTCTTATTCGTGATTGTTTGGTCATGAAAGGACCGCAAAAATCTATGCCTACATTTTGGAATGCTCTAGACGCGCAAACTCTTTTTTCAGGCAATGAACCCATTAGTTGTTCAGAGCATTTTGCCTTAGATTTAAAACAGGTGATGCATTTATGCAATACCTTTTTAATCTCTCTATTTCCGTTAACTAACCAGTAATTAAGATTTAGAGAACTTAAAACTTGCCTCGAACCGGCATGTAATAACCTCAGATGCTCTTGCCTTATTATCAAGTGGGAAGAATTACAGGATGTTTTTGATTGTATTGTAAGTTGGAATTTTGTAGCCTCCCCCCCACTCTTAATATACAATTACTGTCTAAAAAAGGTGACAACGAGCTCAATGCTGATTTTATTGGTAAATTTGAATTAAGGCATTTTATTTCATTGAAGAAATTATTTTGCTGTTCACAACGTATAATAATTTGTAGAGCATTGTTGAGTTCTGAAATGTTTAAATTTCCAGTTAATTTGTTATTTTTTGATATTTTCATAGAATTGTTTTTAAATCGAATGAGATATGCAACTACTCTTTGGAGTCTTGCAATACAAGAAAAATCTTGAAAAAAAGTATCTAGCCTAGTATGTAAAACATTAACTGAAACTTTTTCTTCAGGGAGAGGATTGGGAATTTCTATGATGCTGTCATTATGACAGAAATCTTTATTGCACAGCATGGATGGACCATGAAACCATAGATGGTTTGATTCAATTTCTTGAGGATCTAATCCTCTTGATAAGCAATCTGCAGGATTTTCTTTTGTGCTAATATATGACCATTTGAAACCTGCCGTAGCCTTTTGTATTTTTATGACTCGGTTAGCAACATATGGATTTAATCTCAAGGGATCGGTTGCTAGCCAAGCTCGTACAATGTTTGAATCAGAGTACAAAAAAACCTTATCAACTTTTGCTTTTAATAAAGAGAATAGTTTTTCGACCAACCCTGCCAATAGCAAGGCCGCATTTAATTCTAATCTGGGCACAGTTAACGTTTTGTTTATAGGAATTATTCGTGATTTAGAGCATATTAAATTTGAATGAATTTTGTCCGGGAAAATTGCTCGAATATAAAGTACACAACCATATGCTATTTGAGAGGCATCACAGAAACCAACTAATTCTACTGCACTTGCATTGGCAAACATTAAATTTCGAGGAATTTTTAGGATTGGCATATTGATTAAACCACTTACAAACTGTTTCCAAAGTTTTAATAGATCATCTGGTAGTATTTCATCCCATTTGAGTTTGTTACACCACAGCTTTTGCATGATGACCTTAGCTGCTACTAAAACTGGACCAGCAAGTCCCAAAGGGTCATAAAATTTTGATATGAAGCTGAGAACTTGTCTTTTTGTTATGCATTGATTTATTTCAATTTTGGGCGAGCTCAATTTAAAATCATCAGAATTTGTGTCATAAGCAACTCCTAACGTTTTTACAGTAAAATTGTTTTTCATTATATCGACGTCATCAAAAGTTTGTTTTTCTTTTGGAATGTCATTTAATATGGCTGGTGCATTTGTGCACCATTTGTGTAATGAAAAGGAACGTAATTCTAATAAGGAAATTAACTCTTGTTTGAGCTTTATTGTTTCCTCTATGGTATCATCACCTGATAAAACATCATCGACATAGGTGTTGTTAAGCAAAGCGCGAGCCGCCTTTGGAAATTTTTTGCCTTCTGTATGAGCCAGTTCCACTAAGCATCTTGTGGCTAAGAATGATGAACTTTTCAAACCATAAGTCACGGTTTGCAGCTGAAGGCACTGTAGAATACCATAGGGGTCCCTCCACAAAATATTCTGAAGAGGACGATGCTCAGGACAAACTAGAATCATACGATACATGTGCCTGATATCAGCAGATATAACAAATTTGTATGTTCTAAAAAGTATTAGGATATCAAAAAGATCGCTTTGCACAACAGCGCCATTATAAAGAAAATCATTTATGCATTTTTTAGACCTTGTTTTCATACTTCCATCAAAAACTACCCGGAGTTTCATGCTTTTACTTTCCTCCCGAATGACTGGGTGATGAGCCATAAAATACACTGAGCCACTATTTAAGTTATAAGAATCAAGATTTACAATTTTTGCATGACCAAGCTTGATGTATTCGTCAATAAATGACTTATATTGCTTGAAAAGATCTGGATTTGACTTGAATCGTTTTTCTAAATTTTCGAAACGTTTAATGGCAACTGAGAATGAATCTCCTAAATTTAAATTGTTTATATTTTGTTTTAATGGCAAACTTACTTGAAATTTGTTCTCTAACACTTGAACAGAGTTTTTAAATTCAAGCTCACAAGCTTCCTGTTCACTGGAGTATTCATGAAAAACCTTGGGAACCTTCTCATGTTCCCAAAATTGGGACATAGTTTTGTTGAGGTCATTGTATGTGGCATGCAATGTGATTAAATTACAAGATTGATTTGCTGGAATGCATCCACTGACAATATAACCGAAAAGAGTATTTTGTAAATACAGGGTGTCACATTCAATTTTTTGTGACAGAAAAATTTTAAATGCAACATTTGCACTGAATAGAAGGTCAATACTTCCAGTTTGATTGAAATTGTCATCTGACAAAGTAATACCTTTCGGAAAATTTAGTTTTGATTTGTCAAAAGTTATGTGAGGTAACTCACTGGTGATTGAATCAACAACCGCGCACTTGAGATTGGTGGAGTAATCATGCGAGCAGGATTCTACCCTTAAATCAATAGATTTTTGAATTTTAGTTATGTTTTCGGTAACACCAACAAGATTGATACAATTATTATATGGTTTAAAATTTAATTTTTCTACCAAGCTACTAGTAACTAACGACATCTGAGAACCCGTGTCAATGAGTCCTCTGGCATAAATATACTTGCCATCCCGGGCCCTAAGTTTAATTTTTACTGTTGGTAAAAGAACTATTTGATTCTGGGTTTGAACAGAATTGAAAGTGATTACCTTATTCTCAGCTTCAGACACCCTTTCATCACTGTTTACCTTGTTCAAATGCAGCAGCGAGTTGTGTTCTTTTTGGCACGTGTTACATCTGAAACTCATCTTGCATTTGTCAGCATGACTATTTAGGCACAATCTGCAAAATTTGTGTTTATCTATAAAAGAAATTCTTTCGTTTACGGGAACTGACCTGAACTTTCTACAATTGTACAGTTTATGGCCATGAAATGAACAAAATGAACATTTATCTGATTTTGACCTTGTGATTAAATGAGAAAAAGATTTTTCTTTGACTTTATTCTCAGGCATATTATTGGTAGCCTCTAAGGCTGTAGCTCTATTTTCTAAATATGATAAAAATTCATTTAAGGTTGGCAACTTGGAGTTGTCTCTATCGATTTGGTACGACCTGTTTGTGAATTGGTCTGTTTTTCTGGATAATATGCAGGTTAGCAGCATATCCCAGCTTTCAACAGGCTGTCCCAAATTTTTTAGAGCACCTACTTGCTGTCTTATTTTGCTGACAAATTCTCTCAAGGACTGAGCTGTTCCCTTTTGCAAATTGGGAATATCTAATATTGAATATATGTGAGAATTTATCAACATTGTTTCGTTGTTATACCTTTGATTTAAAATATTCAAAGCCTCGATATATGAAGAATTAATTAATGGTAGGTTATTAATTAGAGATAGCGCTTCACCTTTTAAATAGTTTCTTAAGTAAAACAACTTTTCTACCTCCATTAACTGTTGATTTTTGTCAATAACTGCTGTGAAAATTTCAATAAATGATTTGAAATTCGTCAAATTTTTACCATCAAATGACGGAATGTCAATTGGTGGCAGTTTTGTGGTAGAAATATCATTTTTTTGAATGGGAATGCTATTATGAGAGAGTTTACATCTATTTTTGTCATGAATACTTAGCTCCTTTTTAATATTGGCTATTAAATCAATGTATTTGTCCTCAATGTCATCTAACGTTTCATCATAGTTTCTGACTAAACATAAAATTTCAACATGAATGTCCTTTATTCTAGTGAATGCTTCTTGAAGGAGCTCTTTGCGTGCACTTAAGCGCTCAGTTTTTTGTTCACTAACAGGATCGTCTTTATGTGCAATAAGAAATCGTTCGATTCGAGCTATTGTCTCTTCTGCCTGTAATTTTTTAACCTTGAGGCGTTCAATGTCTTTTTTGTTAGCCATGATTGAAAATAGAAACAAATTTATAACCTAAGAACACTAAACTAAACACTAGTATCTACTGCACCAATGACTGTCTATGGCGATCTAGTTCAAATAATCCGTGGCTTCCATTTTATGTCCATACATCAGTTTGACAGGACGCCATTTTCTATCCAAAATTACGGACACGCTGCTGAATCCAAATTGAAATACTTAATTGAAATTGAAAATGATGAATCCGTATCGAAAGGACCAAAAATAATGTTGATTACATTATCTGAGGAGTGAGCAATATAGAGTGGACTGTATGTTTTCTGGATTGCTGGTATATAAACTCACCAATTTGCTATGTACACATATATTACACAAACTTTACACTAACTATTTACAATGCAAAGATGGGATTAACCCAGAGCTTTGAAGATGCCCAAAAGGCAGAGCTTTAATATTTTACATTAAATAGGGATGAACCCATAAAAGATGACATTTGTTCATGAAAGGAACAGAACTGACACACACACACACCGCGTGCTTGTTAGCTGTCAAATCATATCAATCAACATACATTTGAGCGACGAATTGTCAACCTAAATTATAAAAATAATTAAGTGTTGGAAGTTGTTTCCAACAACTGTGAAGCTGTAGTTAATGCACGCCCTATAACATATCTTTCTAACGATCCCTGCGACTTACTACCTCTTAGTCCGGTCATGTTTTTACGTGAATTATCCGATGACAACATACCTGATTGTGATCAGATAGATCGTAGTTCTCTATCAAAACTTATCCGTAATCAACAGAGGCTAAGGGAAGATTTACGAAAAAGATTTCGACTCGAATATTTGGGTCAATTAAAATTGTTGGCCAAACAAAAACCGACCAATAATCTGAGAGTGGGTGATGTCGTACTAGTAGGTAATGACAATACAAAACGCATAGAGTGGCCCATTGGTCGTATATCCGAACTTATACCTGGAAAAGACGGTCTGGTTAGGCTTGTGCGTATCAAAATGGCCCGAGGCGAACTATTACGTCCTGTTCAACGGTTATTTCCATTGGAATGTATATCCGAAGAAGCTGGAGCTAATCAAGAGCAGCCTGATGAGCATCGAGAGAAACTTTGTATAGATCATCCAACAGAGTGTGCGGAAATAAGTGCGGGAGTGTCTAATAGCAGAGTACCCGATATAGTGAAGCTCACAAAAAGTGCGGGAGTGTTTAAAAGCAGAGTAGCCGATACAGTGAAACTCACGCGTAGTGGTCGCTTGAGTAAAATTCCTAAAAGATATCTATGATATCTATTATAATTTCGTATTTCCTTTGTTTTGAGAAATAATTTTGTTACCAAATAATTCCTCAGGTGGGAGAATGTCGGAAATACCACCTTTTCTTCATATCCTTTTATTAAGATAATTTTACTTTTAGATACTTTGTGTTAGAAATTTTAGACAAAGAGGTTGGTTTTCCCACATTTCTTTTATTACTTTGATTTTAATATGTATATGTAAATGATCGTAGTCGGTATTAGTATTCAAAAATGACAGTAGTTGTCAGAATATTAATTGTCAAAAAA
>CAJUYH010007042.1:0-18512 GCA_910591685.1 Galerucella tenella
TGAAATGTAATATGTCTAATTTACAGGAATTTGTTTACTCACGCAAGCCGATGGTGTGATCACAATACATTAGGAAAGGAAGCCGATAACATCTTATGGTTGACTATCATTAGAACTTACTTCCGAATCTTATAAAGCTGATATGTATACATTTCACGCTGTCGTAATTAGATTATTATGGTTGTAAGTGGGTTTCTATTAATAATTACCACACAAAAATTCATTCATTCAAACGAACTGGTTAATTTTGAATGGAAAATCTATAAAGGAGCATTCCATTGCATTTTCAATCTATTTTTTGCTGAAGAATACTGACATGTCGATATATTTGACAAATGAACGTAAAAACAACAAGCGGTATTCGCCGTTTTTTGGGATAGAACAGATAAGAATGCCTCTTACATTATAAAGAATACACCAGAAAAGCTTAAGCGGCGAACATGTCGACAAAAACCTCTCTTGAAGGGTGAGTTATAGTTTTCTCCTACATTTAGGACAAAATAAAAGCTGAGGAGTATTGATTAATAATCCTAAGAATGAACTTGCTGTTCTACATCAATCATAGCTTATATTATACTACTTAATGATCCGGCAAACGTTGTTCTAGTGGATATTTTGTTTGCTAATTGAAAAATGACCAATTTATTCTAATATTGAGTGTAGTAAGAGGCTCAACATTCTCAAAACTCTCCTAATACAAATTAATTATCGACCATCAACTGGTATTTAACATTTAGTCGAAAAGGAAACACTCGCTCTTTAAATTCTCGTTGTCGATGCCACCCTCATATCGAGTAATAATTCACAAACCATCCTAAAATCATTTAGTTCTGGAAAGAATAGACGAGGCGACTGTGGATCGAGACTGCCAAGAATTTTAATAACCAAATTCCGTTAGCCTGAAAGAGAAACCCGGATGGCTCTGGATGCGAGGGTATGACGCATGAGTCGACACTTCATTTTCTATCAGCCAGACCACAGATTTTCGATGTTATTTCTCCGGACTATGTGATCACACAATCTAGGGGGCATTACTTGCACCTGAGGTATTCGATATACCCGAAAAGGGTTCACCATCATAAGGGTGGAAATTTGCGAAATTATTTTAATATAAAATAAAACGGCTAACGTTATGTAAGCTACATTGCTTGGTTTTGGAATATCCGCTGCTGGGGATATGAAAATTAATTTTCGTGACTTAAAATGAGGATGATGGTAACGAGTCCGAGTATTTTCAGGAATAATTCCATAATAGGTTGTATATTCAATTCAATGTGATCAATATAGTGTTCGGTGAAATGAGAAGCTCAATAGCACCCTCGAAGATGTTTGTATGTTCTATGAGATGTTTTATAAAGGCTGTAGTCTTTATCATTGTATACAGGGTTCGTACAAAAAAATCATCTGGTTTGACAAAGCTATATTTCAGTTAGTATTAAAACTAGAATGGTAAATGATATGTTGGTACACAGAGAAAACATTAAAGCTCTAGCATAATACAAATGTGGCATCTGTGAGTTGAATGATAGTCCAGTTTATCCCACAATGTATATGAGTCGATGTTAAGCTCAGCAAGTTTTGTAGTTTTTGGTAGCACGAAAACCGTGTCTTCAATATACCCTGGAAAATAGGAATCTCATGGTGATATATCAGAAGAATTGGAAGGCTACGCAAACAGTGCTTGATACTCTACCTACCTATCCAACAATGGGAGAGCTCCTCGTTTAGACACCGACTCATTTCATGAGGCCAGTGAGGTGGAGCTCCATCTGGTTGTTGGAATCGAAAATAATCACAGCTGCAATAGATCAAGGCACCATATACCGGTCCCAGTTTTTTTATGAAAGGAAAAACGGTCCATACATTTTTTGTGCCTGATTCGGCGCCATTTTCAAATTTTAAGACGGATCACCTTGCCACCGAACACCATAGATGGTTAACAAATATGTCATCCCCCATTACTTCCTACATGGGCTTGCTTAAGATTGTCATCTTGTCTTACGGTACGATTTGAATCACAATCTCTTCCTCAAAACTTTCCACACAATTTGCTTCTGAATACCAAGTGCACGGCTTGCTAGACTGGTGGATTGTTGTCGCGAATGCATTAAACATTGTCTAGCCTCATCCACCGTTGCATCTGACATTCGTGGTCTTCCAGTGCTTTTACGTTTATCAAGTACACCTGTGGCCTTGAAACGTTGATACTACTATCGTAGAATGCTCTGATGATCTGTATAATCAGTTAGGTATTTCCGTCGGAATGCACGTTGCACTGAAACAACCGATTCACATTCTAACACATAAAATGCTTTCTGCTATATAGCCGCCATTTTGATTTTTGCGGACTGGACAAGGTACCTCCGCAGGTGCGAGTTTTAAACGTTTAGACTGTTGCTGCCCATAGACATGTCATTTATTGTTTTATCTGTCATATTTTCCGAATAAAAGCTTTGTCAAACCAGATGATTCTTTTGTAGTATAAAAAGAGACAAATATTTTCAAATTTGCTATTGTTACAAGTCGTTTCAATTAGGTGAATTCAGTTAATATGGCCGTTTGGTTTAAAAATAGACTGAAGTGTTATTCCAAATATTCAATATTAATTCACAAAGTAACACTTGAAATGAAAATTGTTTTGTACTCAATCATTAAATATTAACAATATTTTTTTTTGCACTCGGCCATAAATACTTGGAGAGCGTAAATATTGAGCTCCAATTTGGTAATAAAATATTTCATAGACATACAGTTGGAGCAACCCATTATGTTTGTGTCATAACGAATGATAAAAACCTTTTATTCGTGTATACTTTGATGAAATTGTCATTGTAATATATTGTTAGAATTTCCTGTTTACACTGTTCATAAAATTGAAAACATTAATAAGTGATAATGACATACTGAACGTCAAATTCCAATTTTTATGATTGATAGATTATGTTATTTCATGTTGAAGAAATAAAATTAATCAAGAAAGTGGAATATTGGATAATATAAGGATTTTTTATGAGTTACTGTCGCTCAATCATACCAGCTAGAATAATATCTATTTTTATCTGTAATTTCATGGTGATAATTTTAGTTTTTACTCTGAAATAAGTTTTTTTCACAAACCATATAGAAAAAGGAAACCACAGCCCTAGATGGACAAAAAAAGGGAATGCTCATTCTGCAATATTTTATACATGACTCTGGTGAATATGATACATTTTTTGCCAAAAAGAAATGAAACAAATTGGGAATTCTCCAAAAGGGAGCGAAGCTGGGGAGCCGGAATTAATATTGAGCGAATTGTTTTATGCACGAAAAGCAGGGCTGAAATAGAAAAATCCAAAAGATAATAATTATTGAGATCCTCTGGAACACATTTCACCAACCCCATTGAAGGAAAAGAAGAAAAGGAAGAAAATTTTCAACAATGGCTACTGTCAATTAATATTTGTGCTATTAAGAGCTACGTTAGTTGCTCCACCTTCAGGATGTATACAATTGAATAGTACCCTGAATATGACGAAGGAGTACCGCACAAATTGAATAACTGGTTCCACGGAATGTGAGACCGGGATTCTTCAGAAAAAATATGGGTACCTACGTGACCTAAACTTGTACCCCCATTGAAAAAGGTACTTCCTAGTACGGTACTCTCGACGATAACTTGAAATCTGAGATCTGGAAATGATACAATGTTTCCTGATAAGTCATCTCTTTAGCTTCATCACGATCTTGTATGGAAGTCAGAGCTTTGTATATGTATATTAAAATTACTTTTCCTTCTAAAGTGGTACCCCAGCTGAAGCTGGAGGTACGCTCGATACAGAATCAAGCAACAAGAAGAACAAACACCATCACCAAAATCGAAAGGCAGTGAAAGACACTGGAGTAGGAGTTGAGGGACAGAAACCCGAGCACTCCGAAAGCCTAAGAGAACCCCCAAGTATTTTTCAAGAGGAGAATTATGCCATAGGAGGTTGTGCCTATTTTGATAGCAGCCATTGAAGCATAAAGTACTTCATGAGAATTCCTAGGCAAGCCCAATGAACTACATACAAGCACTAGATCATGAAATAGTCGGTATCGCCTTGAAAGCCTTATTAAAAGGAGTACTGCAGAGTGAGACTCTTGGTTATTATTTATTCTGTGGCATAAGTTGTATCATGTGCTTGTATTATTGTTATTAATTCCTTCCTGTAGGAAGTTCGTTAAAGAAAACGACCGAAGATAATATTGAAGTTTTTCCAGTGCGAATCAATTAAATTTATGTTCACTGCTCTTATATACTCACTACTATACGAAATAAGGACGTTCTTTTGAATGGCATGTCATGTTAATAGAAAACATAATAAAAAGTCTGTTGTAACAGAATGCTTGGAACATTTATAAATGAAAAAAAAGTACACGGATGGAGCTCATAATAATTATTCAAAATGAGCCTCACGGGTATGAAACATTTGTTTTCCGGGGATTATTTCACAACGGTCGTTGCATTAAGGGCTTACAACACTGGCGACTCTTTATCTATATAATTTTTTATTGGTGTCTCCTGTATCTTCGCTAAATGGGTACATAAATATTTTTAATGCGGTTAGGTTCTACTTGCAGATTATGATCTTTAATTACGTGTCTTTATCTCCATGAAGGGATTTTCACTCAAAGTTGCAGAGGCTGCTTCATCTATTGAGCAGAAGGTTGACAAGTTCTTATTCCCTTCCAGTGTGTAGAATTTATCACATAATTATTTCAAATTGAATTTCAATGCATCATTGTTGTGAAAAAAATTGACATTCTTATTAATAGGAATATGTTAATAAATACTCACAAAAAGCTACCAACGCTAGATCCTCTTACCTGAAAATGAAAAGAAAATATGTTAACACAATATTTGGAAATCATCAAATAAACACATTTATAATAGGTTTTTAGATTATAGTATCAATTTCTCCAGCATCTCTCCCCGATTTATTCATTATGTTTATATACCTCATGAATTTCTCTAAATAAAAAGTTCAAGATTTGATGTTCAAAATGAGCAAAAGTCGAGTCCAAAGAAGTCGTGTACAAACAAACACAGTCATACATACATAAAATAACAAACGCGCGAGGTAATAGGCTTATTGAATTTATGTGTGAAAACTCATTTACGATCATTAACGGTAGAACTTGCAATGATACTCCGGGCCAGTTTACCCATTGCAATCTAATCGGTAGCTCTGTGATTGATCAGGTATGGTGTTCAAATACTTTTTTAAATTACATTGACAATCTTGAAGTTCTCAATAATAATAGTTACAATTCTCATCATTTTCCAGTTTTGTTCAAACTTAATAGATTTAAAGTAGGAACAGTAGATGTGAATAAATCGGAAACCTTATGTTATAACAGGTTAGTATGGAACGATCTATCTCTAGCTAAATATAAAAATATCATGCAAAATTCACCTGATGTATTCACGCCAGATAATATTGAAAGTTATTATACAAAAATTTGTTCTGCTATAAAAAATGCTGCAACCCAATGTGATATGTTGCGATGTGTTCAATTAAAAAGTACTAGTTTGCGAGAGAATAAACCATGGTTTGATAATGAATGTTATCGCTTGAAGAAGTCGCTGAAAAGTCAATTAAAATTATGTAAAGATCATAACTTTATCACTGAGTACAAAAACCAATATTTGAGTACCAAGAAAATATACAAAACCACTTGCTTGCGAAAAAAAAAAGAATTCGAAAAACATTTGGTTTTGTCTCTTAGTAATTCTAAAAATAGTACTGTTTTTTGGAGAACCTTAAAACAGTTTCGGGGTATTCAAAAGGTCTCAATTTTACCTCTTGAGGTTTGGGAAGCATTTTATGATAGTCTAATTGTTCCAAAAATAATTCACAACACTACTTTTTCTGACGTTCTACACCCTTACTTAGACAGTCCTATTAATCAACAAGAAGTTTTTTCGGTTTTGGAATCCTGCAAAATAAATAAAGCACCGGGGTTTGATAATATAAGTTTTGAATTTTTTAAATTTTTACCACAAAACTGGCAACTTTATCTTTGTGTCATGTTTAATAAACTTCTTGATTCTGAAACACTCCCTAAGGCGTGGTCCGTTGTCTCTCTCACTATGCTGCACAAAAAGGGACCAAATGAAGATCCTACAAACTATAGAGGTATAGCATGTATTAATACTATAGCTAAGCTTTTTTTCACTATTCTCTTAAATCGTCTAAATAACTGGCTTGATAACACTCATATTCTTCCCGAAAGCCAAGCAGGATTCCGCAAAAGTCGAGGTTGTATCGATAATGTTTTTGTTTTAAATAGCTGCGTACAGATTTGTTTGCATCGTTCAAAAAAAAAGTGTTTGCTGCATTTATTGATTTTAAAAGGGCATTCGATTCCATAAATCATCATCTTCTTTGGGACAAGCTTTTTAACCTTGGGTTGAGTGCAAAAATTATAAGAATAATTAAATGTCTATACGATAATGCCCAGTTTCGGGTTAAAGTTAATAATAGTTTCTCCAAATTATATGATATTGTAGAAGGTATCCTGCAAGGTGAACCTCTTAGCCCCATGCTGTTCGCTCTTTTTATCTCGGATATTGAAGGTTTTTTTAGGAAATCCGGTGCAGTAGGGATTAACATTGATAATTCTAATGACTTGTTACTTCTATCTTACGCTGATGACCTTGTTATTTTGGGAGAATCTGAGGTGGACCTTGCAAGAAAACTTCAAATACTTGAGAAGTACACCTACGTTAATAAACTGACTGTTTATAACAAAAAGTCGAAAATATTATGTTTCTCCAAGGGTAACCCCAGACTGTCAATAAATCATAGGTTTCTCTTTCATGGTGAAGAAATTGAATTAACAAGTAAGTACAGCTATTTAGGAATAACTTTTACTTCTTCGTCACTATTTAGGGAGCAAACTGTTATAGCTACATCAAAGGCTAAACAAGCTATTGGAGCTGTCATGTCAACGTTAGCCAAATCAAAGATGACATCATGGGATTCCAGGTTGACACTGTACAATTCGATAATTCTAAACATTTTAAGTAATTGTATCCCTGTATGGGGACTGCGTTACATCCATGAAATTGAAAGGGTACAGGTGGGATTTTTTAAAAGACTTTTGTTACTTAATAAAAGTACTCCTGATTACATGGTACGTCTTGAAACGGGCTCTGTTAAATTAGAATATTTTGTTTTCAAACAATGTTTAAACTGGCTGCTTAAAATTTTGATTATGGACGAAACTAGACTGCCTAAAATATTATTTAATAAACTCTTGCAAATACAAACTTCTAATAAACTTAATTATAACTGGGTCCTTCAAATGAAACTTATTTTTGATAAGCTAAATATGTCTGCAACATGGGCAAACCTAACTTGTCGTAGCTTAAAACAAAACTTTAATATGATCTTAGAAACACTTCAGGTATATCTTCACAACGAAGATTTGTCGTTTTTGTCCCGGTCCAGTTTTTCCAATTTTTACAAAAAGTTTACGATTCATCCGCAACCCGCTTTGTATTTACTCTGTGAATGTCCCATCAAATTTATAAGACTGTATAGTCAAATACGTCTCACCTCCAAATTACGGCTAAATGTTTCCTACAATGGTAACTATTACATAATTAACCAGGAAGAATTGTGTACAATGTGCAACTTGCGACAACTCGAGACTCTGGAACACATAGTACTGGAATGTCCATTGTACAATCCAATTCGAACCCCAGCGCTGGATGCATTACAGAGCTTTGAGCAGTTTATTGACATGTTAGGTAACTCAGAGAGTTTGAAAGCTGTCGCATACTATTTTATTAATGTTTTAAAATTAAGAGCTTTTGTTTTGAATGAATGAAGAGGACTATTTATTTGTTTTTTTTTTAATTATTCATAAAAGTTGTTATCTTTTCTTTTTGTATTAGTTAAAAATCTTGCTATTTGATTGTTTTCAATGAATTCAGTGAAAATAAATAAATAAGAATACTTTTTCATTAACGTCTTATAATTAAGAGCTTTTGTTTTGAGTTAGTGGAGAAGGCTGTTTATTTGTTTTTATTGTTTGATTATTCATAAACGTTGTTGTATTTTCTTATTGCATTAATTGGAACTCTTGCTATTTGATTATTGTCAATAGAAGCAATAAAATATATTATTATTATTATTATTATTAACACAGTCATACATTACAAGTGAAGCTAATATAAGCGTGTTAAAAAGTTTATTGACACTGATTTGAAAGTAATATAGAAAATCCGTTCCGGGGAATTGAAAGGTCAGATTTTTATCTCCCGTAACCCTCAAAACTTCTAAAATTTCCACAAATCAGTAATGTAACTCGGAATCATTGACCGGTGAGTAATTCTCTACAGCTGAGTAATTTGAGGTATGTTTCCATTTTGCAAGGAATGTTTCCTTCTCAATGCATTCTAATAACATTAACAATCTAGGATTCAGATCAATACCAACAGTAGATTCAATTATAAACGTACCATATTAATGATTGCTGTTAATGAGAATTGGTAAGCAAACTTAGGATATAACAATGGACTTCAAGCTCTCGAGTGACCAGATACTTCAACCCAACCGCGGGACCCACGGTAGGAACTTTAGTTCCTTTTAAGCAAAAATTTTTTGAATCAATGAATAAATACACATATTAATATAAGAATTTATTTTACTCTGGATAGAACTTTCTTTAACAAAAATATACAGTAGTATTAATTATAAATAAAAATAAAAATCATATCAATAAGTTGATTGGCACAATAGTTATTTATGATGCAAGTGCGTGAAGTTATACTTTTGCGCACGAGTTGCGAGAAGGCCAAAATATCATATGAAATATTCCGTACAAATTAACAACAAAAATTTTTATTTTATTTGAGGGTATTCATTGAAGGGTATTTAAGGGGACCTCAGATTTTATAAAACTATGTAATACATCTGACGTTATAGATGAATAACTTGCATATTCCTCGGTGGTCCAGTAGTAAGCAAACCAGACCCTCACGCGGTAGATCCGGGTTCGATTCCCCGTGAAGAAGTTTTTTTTAATTGTTAATTTTATTTTTAAATAATTATTCTGCTTGATATTAATAACGACAACAGGTAGACGTTTGAAATATTTAGCAGAATATTCGTATAGATAATGGTACGGTACCCTTCATGAGGGAGTCCGACTGGCAACATCTACTTATAACAGCATCGTATATTTAAAAAAGGAAACCGTAGCATTATACAAATTGGACATTCAAGAACTGTACGTTTACGACAAAAAAAATAGTGGAAACATTAAATTGAATTGTTAAATTTTCAAGTTTTCAAAATTTCAACACCCTGTATTTCGAAAAGTAAATGTGTTAGACTCCTTAGCCCTCATATTATTTTGTCCAATTTCACGAGGAAAATCTACATGCAAACGTTGTAATCACCCTTAACGTTCGAGATGCTTACACCATTTTTTGCGCGATCGTATTGAAATAAATTCCGAAAAAAATAATTTGAATTTCTTCGGAATGAACGAAATGTCAAAAGTGACATTTACACTTCTCGATCAGTTTAAAATATATTTTGCATTTTGGTGAAATTGTTTTTATGCTATTTATTACTTTTCGACGTCTGAACGGTAGGTAAATCACGACGTGTTAAACTTAGGAACCAGTAAACACAACCTACCGTCCTGACAACCGATGCTGTAAATAAACAAAAAAGATCAATCGCGCAAAAAAAATAATGGAAATAATAGTAAGAATTCATCCGAACAAATTCAAGCAGATCACCAGCACTCCGAATACCAGCTTTGCATAGAATTTTAATGTAGCATCGGTAGTTCAGTGGCCTTACACGCGGGCGGCCCGGGTTCGATTCCCGGCCGAAGCATATGAAATATGAATCGCTGCTTCGTAAACGAGAGAGAGACTCAGGAGAGAGCACACGCAGGTAAGTAAGGCACATAACGAAGCAACGTAACATAACGTAACGTAACGGTCAGATCTTTTGCGTCGCGACCCCCGGTCGCTCAAACCTAACCTGACGTAAAGAACTAAAGTTCCAATAAAGGAATTTTCTGTTTTTCCAATCTTTTCGATTACAGAAGGTAATAATAATTGTAAGGACTATTTAAAGTAACATTTAAAACTTTATGTGAAAATTTGGTTCATGGCTTTCCACCTAAAAAATATGGTAAGAGCATGCCAGTATTAAACTGCATTTCGCTGACCTGAAAGTCGATCTATAATCCAGATGGAAAAATGGGAGATCAGTAAATAAGATGAATTTTCAACAGAGATGCACCGAGAACTCATGAGCGTCTACGGATATTTTTAGAAGAAGGGATATCGTTACGGAAGAGGTGATTAATAAAATGGAGAACCTCATAAAGCTTCACAGCAATAATAAAAAATCACTTTAATGTCAATATTATTCTGTTCACGGTTACATAAAATGAAACTAGAGAAAAAGAAATTTGTGGGAATTCCTTTCTTTCGGACTGTGTACAAGCTGCAATAATTGTTTTACGGTTTCAATGAAAGCTTTGAAACCCCATTCATCCAATTGCTGAATATTATTATCTATGCAGAACATTGAAAGAGGTTATTTTGAAAATGGACATAGCATATATGAGGTCATGTTAATTCTGGCCTAAATGGACAATATTAGATTCATTTTTTATTGTTTTAAAAACATATAATACTTGAAATTTACAGATTTTTACAAATATATTGTGGAGTCATTTAAAAACAGTTAGTTTCATTTAAAACCATATATAATACTTGCTTATTCACAGAGAATAAACTACCTTCACCTGAGAACATTAATTAAATAGCTACACATAATTTTAGCAGCACTGGGATTTAGGTATTCATTCAGTTCTTGAAGGTAGACCGTATTCTCTCCTTTCATAACATTGTTTATGGGACAGTCAAATAATAAACGGCCGTCTCTACATCTTTTTTGTCACATATTATACAAGCTTTTTGTGGATCGACATTATAACATGTGACAAAATGACTCGACATACTAAGTTAGTTTAAAAGACGTACAACTTTTAACAGTAAATTATGACACAAATATTTTTGAGGGGTTTTCGTTTATTGTTAGTCGATTGTGCAGTTTAAGATATGAGGATCCCTCCAATAAAGTATAACTTGAAAAGTACATTTATTTTTGCTAAACTTTACCCCTATTGTGTTATTTTGGGACGTTCATGTCCTCTCGTAACTGCTATTGCCATCGAATATTGAACTAGATACGTGAATGCCATAAAGGCTCTTATACACTAAGATGGTTTTAAAAAAAGTAGGTACTGATCTCGGTATATATTTTAGTGAGAGAACACGTGTTTTTGCCTTTTTAAAGCAACTTATGTGAAGTAGTCGGGGTTTCTAGAGAGAGGGGAAGATCTAGTCAATTTCATACAATGTTAAAATAAAGTTAACACATTGACGGACAGTAGGAAAAAGTGAAGTTCGAAAATTGACTCTATATGTTTTGGAACTTTAGTTCTTTACGCCAGGTTATGTTTGAGCGACCTGGAGCGCTATTCTGTACGCGGCATTGACAGTCGTCGGTATCGGTATGTTAACAACAGCCATCGGTTGCGCGGCCGACGGGACTAATATAACGCTATTCTGTATGCCACTGTTTTCGACGCTCGGAATTGCAACCAAAAATTATCGGCATAGAAGTGACGTCACTCGATTCGGTACATGTGGCCAATAAGCGATGAGGGAAACTGTCAAATTTGTAAACAAACAAAACTTCACGTTGAAGATTAGAGGTTAACTGGGTAAATTATTCCTCAGGATATAGCACAAAAAATGAAGAAGAAGATTAAAGGTTATATTTTGGTTTCGTTGGAAAGTAGGGTTATATAATTAGATAATAGATAGTGATTGTGACATATTTTTTATCTGTTAGCATAAACGATACAATTCATGTTTATATTATCATTAACAACTTCAAAAACTCGAAATTAAGAGTCAACTAGCATTGAAGAATTGATCTGGCGTTAACATATATCTCTTTTTTTTAAGTTTCAAAGATAGGATAAGAACAGATATTAATTATTTTAAAGAAGTTTCTTGTTCTATCAAAACTCAGCGTTATAATACCGCTCAGAGGGATCATTTGATTCAGTACATTCAAATTTTACTGAAGGTAAATTTTGTGTAAAAGATGGGAAGGACTTATGAAACACTAAATTAGACACTATACACAATGTAGTTACTTTTTAAATATTAAAAAGTCACTTAAATAATCCGCAATTCCAGTCAAACATCAACAAATAATGAAAATTTGCTTTCAACGGAAATCGATAACGGTTACCGTGAGGCTCATTAGATCACGGTAGACATACCGATTCCCATCGACTCGAATTCGCGATATCGGTCGGTGAAAAGGTATACAGAATGCCGCACATGCGACTTACTGACGGCTGTCGATAACTGAGTCTTACCGATACCGATTTCTCTCCGAAATGAGTTACAGAATAGCGCTCCAGGGGTCGCGACGCAAAAGATCTGACCGTTACGCGTTACGTTACGCTGCGGTATGTTACATTGCTTCGTTATGTGCCTTCCTTTTGTGTACTTGTGCCTCCTTAGTCTCTCTCTCGTTTACGAAGCAGCGATTCATAATAATAAATATGCTCCTGCCCGGATTCGAACCCGGGCCGCCCGCGTGCAATGCGAGCATTCTACCACTGAACCACCGATGCTATATTGAAATTCTATGCAAAGCTGGTATTCGCAGTGCTGGTGATCTACTTGAATTTGTTGGGATAAATTTTTACTATTATTTCCCTAATTTTTTTTTGCGCGATTAAGGGGTCTAGCACATTTACTTTTCGAAATACAGGGTGTTGAAATTTTGAAAACTTGAATGTTTTAATTCGATAACTTCAAAATGGATGGATAAATTGATTTGCCATTTGGCAGGTTGTTTTTAAATGTAAAAGGGCATATTTTGATAAAAATAGTAGTTTGTGCAACTAGTGTGGATATGATGGCCATATTGCACGAAGACGAAGTTTGAGCACGACGCCGTAGGCGGAGTGCTCCATTGTTCAAGTGCAATATGGTCAATCCACACGAATCGAACAGCATGTTTTTTCTACGACCCACTTAAGAAAAAGTCTAGAAAATAAAAATTTCTATAAACTGTAATATAACTTCAAATTAAAAATTTAACAATTCAATTTTATGTTTCCACTCTTTTTTTTGTCGTAAACGTACAGTTCTTGAATGTCCAATTTGTATAATGCTACGGTTTCATTTTTTAAATATACGATGCTGTTATTAGTAGATGTTGCCAGTCGGACTCCCTCATGAATTATTTAAAAATGAAATTAACAATAAAAAAAATCTTCCTCAGGGGGAATCTAACCCGGGTCTACTGCGTGAGAGTCTGGTATGCTTACTACTCAACCACCAAAGAATATGCAAATCGTTTATCTATAACGTCAGATGTATTACATAATTTTTGCTTAAAAGGAACTAAAGTTCCTACCGTGTGTCCCGCGACACGTTCAACCTTTTTGTAATTTTTTGAATATTAGACGTGTGGTTTTTTTCTGTTCAAAAAAACTCAATTTTGATTAATTTGGCACCTTCAATTAGGTTGCGGGTACAACCGTCATGGCGCCAGCGGACTCTAGACATTATGTTAAATGACGATGGCGGCTATAACAGCAGAAGCTGAAAAACGTAAATGACAGGATTAATGGTCCAAATCAGCAATTTTTTGATTGCAACAAAGTATTTTTGGGAGTTTTACACGAAATGTTTGTTCATAATCGCACAAAAATGAATAAATGACAGAAAAATTCATTAAATTTCATGATCATTACACATTATTTTCTGTATGCCAGTTCAGGTTTTGACATGCAATTCTTGCAGCAATATGATGTTTCTCTCCTTTTTCCATGTTTATAACATTGTTTACAACGCTGAAATAGTTATTTTCCTAACAAGTGCGGAAAGTGATACTTTCCGCACGCGACTGCAGTTGACCCGAACGACGCGGAGCGGAGTGAATTCTGTGAATTACTTGAAATTGCCCTGGCAGTGGAGTTATTGGGTGTTAACTGGTTAGTAGATGACGTCGATGAGGATGGCATCGGTTGCAGGTCACATAAAGATGACGATCAAGGTAACGGCAACGGTTTTAAGTCATTTGTAGATAAAAGAATTTTATTTGATATATTTTTCTTATATCAAACCCGGGTGGTATCTTCATTATTTTATATTTTCAAAAAATTTAAAATGCAACAAAAAGCTAGATTTTATTTGATGGACTATTTCGTAAATATTTATTTACCTGTTGTAACAATTGTTATAACTTCCGAAGTGAAAAACTATCCAATAAGGTCAAAATTTGCATAATTTGACTTTGACACTTTCAAAACTAAAATGCGTGCGGGAAAGTGGGTTAAAACGCACGGTCGTAGAAAAATATATTTTCCGCTGATAATTTTCAGAAGGGAAAATATTCTCAGGAAAATGCTGTATTCCACTGTTGTTGATTACATTGGCTTGGAATCGTGCACTTCTGAATTGAACCAAAGACCTTCCATCCTGTTTATAATCTATACCAGTGATTGCTTCCCTGTATTCTATAAACTTCATTTGAGAACCTGTCTTTTCTTTGAAGATCTAGTAAGAATTCCACACTGCTACATTCAGTAGATGGAAGATTACCTTTTTATACCATCAACAAAATTGAAATTCTACTTGTACGCGGGTGATTGTACATGTACGCTGGTATAGCCGCAGAGCCTAAAAACGACCGTTCCGTTTTGAACGGCTATTGCCTGCATGCCACATAGTGAACTTCGAAGTTCCTTTTCCCTTCTGGGTCCAATATTGGTAGTACAAGTTCCTTTCTTGTCAAATCTATGGATTTGTTCTCACTTCATTCAAACCAAATTGAACGCTGTCAACATGAATAAAAATATTCACTATAATTAAACAAATTGCAATTGAAGCTAAATATTCAATACAATTTCTACTAAAGTCAATAATTTCATTGATACAGCTCTTGCTTACTAAACGTTCTGTATTCAATCTATAAAATCTTGGTTTCCATCCCTCTTTCTTAATCATGGCATATCTATTCCAAAGCAATCGTGGTCTATCCACTCTCTTTGAGTGCTCTCCTAAAAGACATTATTTCCTTTTTGTTTTACATCATAAATTGTAAAGCGCTTTGTTTTACTAATTCGAAAAATAATATGGATGGGAAATTTTTGCGTTCTATGCAGATAATTTCACGCGAGAAAGGAAGGGGGAGCTGCAGCATACATTTTTTCGAATGATTTTTTTGTTAAACTACTGTGGATTTATTCAATGTTGGAATTTTCTCCGCAAAAACCATGCAAGATTTCACCTCTAGTTGATAATTATTTTCCTCTTCCTCTTTTCACCTTTCCTTTTCCAAGTTAAGATTAAGGAAAAAATCACTCAAGATGCCTCTATTTGCTTGTCAAATTATTATCGAAAAGAGGTGTTCAAAGATCAATTCTCCAAGGATTGTTTTCCTAATTTCGGTTGTGCTAAGCAGTATGCACATAGAGATACTACATTAAGGTAGATACAACAAGCCATAGGGCGCTCTGTAAGTGGGAATGTCCGTCTGAACTCTAGTAAGAGAGAAAAAGACAGACGAACAAGGGTTTTTCTGTCTCCGTTTGTGTATATATAGCATACACGCTATTGGAGAAAGGCAGCATAAACCTCCTACTTTTTATCTCTCTCTTATATGCTGAATGGTTCGAAGCTGGCTTGTTGCCTCTATTTGTAGTATCTCTGTGGCTGAACATCCCAAGCACTCTTCAACATATCCAATTTCTTCTACTTCCATCACAAAAAACTGGGTAGCTCTGCATCATTACCCCTCTAACGTGTTTCTGTCTGAGTTCTCACTGAAGCATGGTTTGTTTTTTTCCATTCCTCAGTCTGACTCAATCTAATCAACAAAAACTGATCTACTTTTCGTACTAATAAGCCAAAGACTTCATAGATCCCACTTTCTGAATACCCTGTACAATTATTTAATTCGAGATTATGAAAATTTTACATCGTCTTTTACTTTAAATGATCCAATTAAGATGCTCGGTGTGGTTTTTCCATATAACTCAATATTAATTTAGCTTGTATGCTGTTGCTTTTTTCTTTCGAATAACAAGCGAGTAGCTACAGAAAACTGAAACTCACTCTGTCTTCGTCTTTTTCTTTTCTTTTCGTCCTCTATTCTTCCAACTTTACTTGTTAAAGTTGACAAACTCTCAACGCTCATGGTCATTTCACATTCTCTTTCGCTGAGAGAATTCTGCTCTATCTCTATTTCAAATATGTATACTAAGTCAAAGTTTCTGCAGGTTGCACCAATAGTTTTATTGTCTTTTCACATTACCAACTTTGAAGCTGAGTTGTTGGAGCACAGGAGAGTCTCGTGGGAATCTGACGCCTGTTTTTTCCAGTTTCCGTAATATACCAAAAACACCTTACTTAATATTATAGGAGCATGAAAATAGTTAACAAAGCTGTTTATCTATTGTAATTGAACATTTTGAAGTCAAAAAAAATAATATGGAGGCTGCTGTGGACATACAACGAGCCAAATAATGTATATGTTACCGTGAAAGACCGAAATCTGGTGAATGTCGAGATACACCGGTGAATGTCAACATTCTCAACGTTGCTTGACGTATGTCCGAAATATTGTTGAAATTTCATTATTTCTAACTTACACCGGCGATTGTCGACATTCAGGATGCACTCATGAGATTTGTTCCCGTAGCAAGTTCCTAACTGTTATGGACATATTGAGTCTGCGCAGTATCAAATAAGCGTTCCAGTAAAGCCTGAACTCTAATACTGCGCAGACTCAATATGTCCATAACAGTTAGGAACTTGCTACGGGATCAAACCCATGGTGTATGTTAAAAAGAATTTTTTCTTTAACAAAAAAAATCCGTAGGTCTTTATTCATTGAAATAATATGGGAAAAGGACTTTGTTGAACTCAAAACAAACAGTAGAACATAAAAATATAAAATGGAATATGAAAAATAAGAACAATATCCTATTTATTGCAACAACTTAAACTACGGTGGCACTTCGAATTGCAAAAAAAGTTCCTCACTTCTACAGCTGCATTTAGTCGTGGAACACTTCCTTTTGCAGTTACAACGTGTAGAGCCTTGCCCTCCACTTTTTGAATTAGCAGAAGCTGCTTCTCTTAGCGACATTTCTTTTGTTGAAACTTCGTCCATGGGAAGTAACTTTTCTTTACAAATAGCGAACTGATTACGGGTGAAAAGCTGCTCCAAGATACCATTTTTGTTAGCTAATCTATGAAAGTCTGAATCCTCCACGGTCGACATCAGGGACTCGAATTCTTACGGTATCACCAATTTTACTATTTTTAAAGAAATTAGCTCGTGTTGTTTAGTCAGTGCTTGAGATGAAGATGTGCTAAGTGGCGGATCAGTCAGTGCTTGAGATGAAGACGTGTCAGGTTGCTGGTCAGCTCCAATGGTATTTTCATTATCCATGTCTGTTTCAACATAAGCATCTAGCTGTTCTTCGGTCTCAATGTTTGAAATTTGCCCGCGAGGGAGTAATGACGATGTTATACCCCTTTTTGGTTTAAGCCAAACAGGGCTTCATAGGGAGTGGCGTATTCCTTCGTGATATAAGTTGTGTTTTTGGCGAATTGGACAAACGGCAAACCTTCTGACCACTTGTTTGAATCATTGTCTTGCATCCAAGCAGTTAACATATTATGTATGTCCTGACTGGCTCTTTCAACTGAGCTTTGTGTTTGACTGTGACGAGGCTTTCCGTGCACTATTTTAACATCTTTCCTTAGTTCAGATATGACTCGATTACTGAACTCTCTTCCGTTATCCGAATGCAATATAGTGGGAGCACCAAATGTTAAAAAAAATTGGAGAAGGTGATAGGTGTGCTACTTCTTCTGATCTCTTGCTTTTCAAAGGCCGTAACTGAACAAATTTGGTTAACTGATCTTGATATACCATTATAAACTTGTAATCGCCATTCCTGTGTTATTGCAAGTCTATCAAGTCGACTTGACATCTAGAGTTCAATTCGGAACTGAGCATTGGTTTCACAACAATACCTTCTTTAGGCGCACTATGTTTCACTTGACATTGTTTACACAAATTTGAATACAACATTACAACTTCATAAGTAATATATTTGTATCTAACTTGCAATTCTTCAAGCATTCGTGTTCTTCCTCCATGAGAAAATTAAATTAGGTTAGGGAGCGCTGTCAAACGTTGCGTTAGACTGACGAAGACAAAGCTAACTTAAACAAGGGGCTGGAACCGTCTAAAAACTTGTCGCAACCTGCATTGTCCGAGGTTCACCGGACCTCATTTGTGTTTGTCATCATATACCGGTGAAAGTCCGAGTGTGTAATAGAATTGAGAAATGTTCGGACTTTCACCAAGGCATTTGACATTTGTCGACATCCA